>RCUC01109621.1:0-15150 GCA_003697995.1 Taxidea taxus jeffersonii
GGGACCCAGGGACAGAAAGAGCTGCTGCCCCAGGGTCGGGAGGAGCAACTGATGGTAGACTTTGGGGTTGGGGAAAGTAAAGATAAGGGAAGTTCTCGAAGTGCTTTCATCTGTTACAGGAGACTCACAGGATATAGGAGGCTTGGCTGTTCCCAAACCAAAATTGTTTCTCCCTCTGGCAAGGCACTGAGATCAAGTCTGGAGCTTCCGGGCAGAGCCCTACACTCTGCCGCCTCTAGTATTGGCCAAGTTGCTGCAGGTTATATGGACATCTAGTTGGTTTTGTTTGTTTAAAGACTTTATTTAGTTATTTATTTGACAGATCACAAGTAGGCAGAGAGGCAGTCGGGGCGGGGGGTGCGGGGGTGGAAAGCAGTCTCCCCACTGAGCAGAGAGCCCGATGCAGGCTCCATCCCAGGACCCTGAGATCATGACCTAAGTGACCTGAGCCGAAGGCAGAAGGCAGAGGCTCAGCTCACGGAGCCACCCAGGTGCCCCTGGACATCTACTTTTATCTACATTTCTTTTGTGCCTCTGCTTCCTCTATTGCCTTGCTGTAGAATAATTACCTTTTAAAGTATGTTCTTCCTCCTTTTGAAAAAGCAAAGGAAAACAAACAGCCACAAAACCAAACCCTGCCTATGTGTCATATAATACATTCAGTGGGGAGGGGCTGAAGCACTAAGCGCTAAGCCCTGACCTACGTAGGAATAGAGCAAGGAGAAAGACAGCCAACAGAATAAACAAGCAAAATGTATAGTGTCCTAGACAGTGATGAAATGTTAGATGGAGAAAAACAGAACAGGGACGGTACATAGAGAATGAGGCCTGGTGGTTGCAGGGGGTTCCATTATAAACAAGGTGTCTTCAAGATGAAGTTTTCGGAAGGGTTAGGAGGTAATGTGTTGAACATCCTTCATCGGTAGGAAGAAAGGTTCACATAGAGAGCAGTGAGTGCAAAGGCCCTGAGGCAGAAGCCCACCTGGTAGACTTGATGGACCACAGGAGGTCAGAGCAGCTGGAGTAGGAGAGAGCAAGAAAGCTGGACATCACATCTGTGAAGAGGAGGGCAGGGGGGCAGGAAAGGACACTGGGGTGTAGAGGTCATCATAAGGGCTGTGTCTTCTACTCTGAATGAGATAAATGGATACCAAAGGATTCTGAGCAGGGGAGGGACAGGATCTGTCCTACACAAGGTCACCCGCCGGTCGTGTCCAGGTGGCCACGGCAGATGCAGAGACCTGGGAGAGACTATGTGTGCTGGGATCAGCGTGATAACTGAAGAGCGTTCACACCTGTTAGCAGTCTGGGTATGTTCTGAACGCGGGACCTAGAGGATTTGCTCTGAATTGGATGTGGAGTGACAGGTGGGGAGGGATAGAGAGAGGAACGGAGGACAAGCATGTAGAAAGTCGGGGTGCCACAGCCATCTTTCTCAGCTCGAAGCTGACAGCAGTCCCTCTCCAGAGCAGGGCTTCCCGACCTCAGCACGACCGTGGGCCTGGGACCCAGATCCCTCTGGGGGCGGGGGCGGTGGTGTCCTGCGATGTTTAGTTGCCTTAGGAGGGCAGCCAGAGGGGACTGTGAGCAAGCAACTTCCCAGGGTGCTGCAGCTGATGCGGCGGAGAACGTGTGGAAGCTTGAGGTCCCGCCCTCAGCCACACCTGCTGGCCAGGACCCCAGCCTTTACATCCATAAAATACCGGTCTCCTTTTCTGTCGTTCATATCCACAAGACCCACCTCGACTTCAGAACAACAGTGCTGTGCTGTCCTCTGAGTGAACCACGGGCAGGGAAGATGCTGCCCTCCCTGGGGTGGACCCAGCGGGTGGAGCCCACACCTGGGACGGAAGACGGTGTTGCCCACTTGTTCCGTCATTTCTTTATGCTCATCTCTTACTGGAGGGATTGCCAGGTCAGGCGTACCTACTCTGTGCCATTCAGGATTAGGTTCCCACGGGCAGGGATAGAAGCCCCACGTAAGTGGAGTTTAAAAGAGACATTTATTCTCTCACAAAAAAAGTTCCGAGGTAGACCATTTGAGGCCGGCCTGGCAGTCTGTTCTACGAAATCCGCGGGACTCCCTCCAGCTCACAGCTCTGCCAGCCAAGAGGGGAGTCTCCAACTGTGGGTTGGAGCTCCAGCCATCACACCCACGTTCCAAGCAGCAGGAGTGAGGAAGGGCTGGCTTACATCCCATTGGCCAGAAGTTAGTCACATGGCCATACCTAACTGCAAGGAAGGCTGGGAAATGTAGTTTTTACTCTGAGTCCTTGTGTACCCAGATAAAAATTCTCTAATTAGGAAGAGAAAGAGGATAGTGGGGAGGGGAGAGAACCAGCAATTTCTGCAACTCACAGGTAATTAATTCAAGCGATACTGTTCAAAATGCCTCAATGCCACAAATATTACATCATTTTATACTTCCATTAATACTGAATTCCAGTATTCCCTTCTCCTGGGTGGCAAATAAGCCTTCAGTTATGCGCCCAGTCTAAATGATGATCTCACTGGGGCTCAGAGGACAGAGACAGTGAGGGTAGTGACGTCCACCTGTAGGGGACTACAGAGAACAACGCTGCCCGGGGGACTGCTTGCCCAGCCCGCCAACTCCCTCCCGCACCAGGTGATAAAGCCTCAGCTTTGCCAATGGAGTAGGTAGAAATAGGTCTCGTTTCCACTCATGTTTCTTTGACTATCAGTAAGGTCAAATCTTTACTTAAAAATCTACTGTTTGGGGGGGCGCCTGGGTGGCTCAGTGGGTTAAAGCCGCTGCCTTCGGCTCGGGTCATGATCCCGGGGTTGGGGGATCGAGCCCCATATCGGGCTCTCTGCTCCGCCGGGAGCCTGCTTCCTCCTCTCTCTCTCTGCCTCTCTGCCTACTTGTGATCTCTGTCTGTCAAATAAATAAATAAAATCTTAAAAAAAAAAAAATCTACTGTTTGGGGTGCCTGGGTGGCTCAGTCAGTTAAGCAGCTGCCTTTGGCCCAGGTCATGATCCTGGGGTCCTGGGATCGAGCCTCATGTAGAGCTCCCTGCTCTGCTTCTCCCTCTCCTCCCCGCTTGGGCTCTCTCTTGCTACCTCTCACTCAAATACATAAATAAAAGAAAAAAAAAGAAACATTTTTAAAAACCGTGAACTTTTTTTTAACATTTTTAAATTACGGTGCTACTACAGATATGCCATTCTTCAAAATAAAAAATTGGGGGTCATGTGTATCATATGTAAATAAATTTCAAACATATAAATATAAAACATATAGAGAGTGACGGCTCTGGGTGAGCGTTCCTAGCGGTGGTGCCCTCCGTCTCCTCGTCTCCCAGGTGTAGATGACCCTGCCCCTCTCAGGGCTGCAGGCAAGTGGTCCTCTACACGGGGGTGCTCAATAGGCTTCAGTTCCCTTATGCCCTCTGGGGGACCCCTCCCAATTCAACCATCAGCCCCTCAGCCAGCACCACCAGCATTCGGTAAGCTGAATTAGGCCTGTGGGGACAGTGACCTTGTCCCCGCTGGGGCAGGACACTGGGTGTTTGTCGAGTTGGGTTTACTCTTCAATTCCAGAAACCCGAGCCCGAGTTTCCGCCGGTCTTCTTCTTAGGATTGCCTGCGGCCTCTTCCCTTCTCTGGAGTCAGCCGAAGACCCGGGGCCGGGTTCCCAGCTCTGCTGCCGTGGGGGCACCTGCCGGAAGGCGGGCACCACGTTCTCCCAGGACTGGGGCAGGACACGTCGGGACACTCTGCAGGGCTGCTGGACAGACCACATTCACAGAAAGACTGTGCAGCCTGAGCCTACACACAGATGGGGGCAGGCGGGGGTGAGAACACTGGAAAACTCCTTTCCCTGTATCCAAGGCTGCAGTGGTGGGACTTCCGCCCAGAGGCTGCTGCTCTAGATCAACAACCCGCCACACCCGCACCGGGTAGATTTCAAAGCCCCCGACCTCATGGGATCCGACACCGATGCCTTCCAGCAGCCCACTTTCTGTGTATCATAAAAACTATTCCAAAACCACAAAATAAATCTGAGGAGTTCTGCAGATATGGAAACAAACTCCAAAAATGGTAATTTCTGATAAAAAGGGAATCTTTCAAAAGAAAAGCTGCGTGGCGCTCCGCAGCGCAGGTTGGGGTACAGCTCCTGCCGGCTGCACCAGCGGCCCCCCGCTCCCCGCCCCTGGCCCCCCTGGCCTCAGCAGCATCTGCCGGCACCAACCCTCAGTCACCCCCACTCGGGGCCACCACAAATCCCAGAGATGGCCCGGGATCAGCGCCCCCGGTGTCCTCCTTACTTCTTCCTGCGTCTCCCGAAGCATCCATTCTTTCTATCCCTAGCTGAGCTCCCTCCACAGGTGGACCCCCAAAATGTGGGCCATCGGTCCTGTCCTAACCTGCCTCAAGCGTCAGACACGCTTCTCCGTCTCGTGATGGACACCACCAGTCTTTGTGTGTGTTTCTTTCCCCCCAACAGACTGCATCCTCCTTGGAACGAGGATGCTGACATATTTTCCCTGGTGTACTCGTCTGCTCGGGCTGCTGGTCAGCTTAAAGGACAGACGCTTATTTAGTCGCAATCCTGGAGGCGGAGATTAAGGCAGGCCAGGCTCTGGCGGTCAGGAGGGCCCGTGGACGGCTGCCCCCTCTCTTGCCAGCAGCCTTCCTCACGGGACTAGGCATCGAGATGCAGAGCTGGGACACCTTCCTTTCCTCTGAGTGACAGGTTCCTCCACCCCCTCAGGTCCAGGACCTTGTCGTGGAGGACCGTTGTCTGTGGGGAGGACTTTGAAGGCCTTCCCGGGACCAGAAAGGAGGGTGAGAAGCCAGCGCTGCTGGGGGGCCTGGGGCAGTCAAGTCTCCACGCTGCTTCCTGGTGGATGGAGGTGTGGGCTCTGGCTCCCTGGCCTCCTGCCACCCCCTGTCTCTGACACTGGCGGGGACACCCCTTTCCTCTCCGGACCCATGGTTTCTCTGGGGCCCTCCTAAGCTAGGACGCCTCTCTGGCTTTCCACTAAGACTTGGGGTCCTTAGCATCTGGCCAGGCCCTGCAGCACTGTTCAGTTCTGAGCACCGGCTCTCAGGGCTGGGTTTCCTTGAGCCGAGCCAGTCAGCCCCCTGGATTCTCTGGCCCCACTCCCCACACGTGTGCAGTCAGGAGCACTGGGTGGGGTCTGGCTCTTCGCGTGAGTCTAAGCAGCTCAGGCTTGGAGTTCCCTGCTCTTGGCAGCCCTGGGGCTAATCTCCCAATCTCCCCCGCCCCGGCTTCTCCCACCAGGCCCAGAGCCTCACAGACCACCGTGGGAATGCCCTTTCTTTGCTCCAAAGCCAGGCCGGTGTGCTCCACAAAATCAGCCCTTGGCCACACTCCCCTGGCTTCTTTGCAGAGTGAAGGGCACTGAGACCCTCGAAGCTCAGAGGACATGGGAGCCCCCTGTCTGCCCCGCCGCCCCTTCTGCACAGGGTCCTCAGCAAAGCTCCTCCAGCAGGACTGCCCCCCGCCAGCTTCTCCTCGGAGAAATCTCGCCCACGCCACCCAGCTTAGGAGAAGGGCCCTCCCGCACACTCTGGCCTCCGACTCTGGTGGTCGGTCTGTGCCTTCACTGCCCGGCCTGCTAAGGCTTTGTCAAGCTGCGGGTCGGGGTTTGGCTGGATTTTGTGTTCTTTTGCTCTTTCGCCTCCCCCAGAAAGAAGTGCGAGTGGTTCATCCTTCATCTTTCTTCGTCTAACACTTAGGGTTAGAGGAAGCTCAGCTTCCCTTGCGAAACAGCGGACTTCCCTGTGCAAAGAACAAGGAACTTTAGATTAATGGCTTTTGATTTTTCAGTCATCGACGAAAATGGATTTTGAATGTGTTCTAAACAGCATGTGTGCGAGGCCTCTCCCCACGGTGCCAGTCCGTCCCTCACGACTGCCCCAGCCTGGACACAGAATGTGAGGGCCTCCCACCCAGGAGAGGGGTGGGGGCTGGGGCGCTCCAGTCTCTGGAAAAGAGTGACTTTTCCCAGTCTTTTGTGGACAGGCCCATTTTGAAAGATCCCACTTCTCACCTTGGACATTTCTTCTCTTACTACTCACTGACTCTTAGCGGGAATTTTCAGCGATGGCGAGAGCAGGTGCATGAGCACACGGCTTCCTCCCTCAGGTGGCTGACCCGCCCTCATTCTCCAGACCCTCATGGGCACTCACTGTGACCCTTCCGCCAGGGAGCCTTCCCCCCACACACCCTGAAATTGCTCTCCCCTGTGTCACCTGGGGTCACTTCAGCCCTTTGACTCACTTGTGGGCTCTGACCCTGTTTCTCGCTTCCTTCTTGAAAGTCTGTGGCTTTCTGAACCACGCTTCCCAGACGACCCCCAGCGCCCAGGGCTCTACCCTCATCCCATGGATTTGCTTTTTAAGGAAACTTGCCACATGTTCTTTACGTCTCCTGTAGGTCTCTATCCGTGCGCTGACACTCGGTAGGTGCAATTTTAGCTGCCTTGCCTTGGAATGGAACTTTGGCCCCCCTGCAATCAAACCTCAGTCCTCCCAAGAGTAAACCTGTCAGAACAGCACTTCTTAAAGACTCTAGAATGTCTGAAGATCTGAAAAAATCAAAAGCCACAATGAACGCAATGCTGCTGAAGAAGATGATGACAATTACTTCAGAGCGAGACGCGGTGACTCGTGCCGTTAAGCAACCGCTGGGTCTGAGCGCAGGATTTCACGGTTCTGGTAAATTTCTCGGATTGCATCACAGGGAGGTTAGGACCTCACGGAGACCATCAGAGCACCCCACACGTGGGCAGAGACGGGGCCGCAGACAGGGCCTCAGGGGACAGCATGGGCTGTGTTGCCAACCCCAGGATGGCCCCCCTGAATTTGTATCTTGGGGGGGAAGCACTTCCCCTCTACCAATGCAGACTCGGCGGAGGGAATGAAAATTCAGCAACAGACCGGTTAACGAGACGAGAGAACACGACTGTTCACACGCGTGTGGGCATCTCAGATGATCGGACCCTGAACAGAGAGATGTAGGGCTTCCTGTACCAACTTCATGGGGGCCGGAATGGGCTGCTGGGGGGGAGCAGATGAGCTTTTAGGGGGGAGTGGGAGGCGTGGCCACTGTGGTGATATCTGTTCACTCATCCTGGTGTGAGGGGTCCCTCTCCTTCCGTCGGAGGAAGGAAGTTCTAAAAAAGACTTCTTTCTGCATCCACTCTATGTCAAGGTCTGCAGTTCCGACAATCTTCATACCAGCTCTGTGGGGCTGAGTGGGTCCCTGTGAGACCCCCAGAGCCCTTGCTTGGAATTTAGGCAGAAGGATCCTCCCTCAGGGCTGGCTGGGGGCGCAGAGAGCTGAGCTCCCGTGGGCACTGCTCGGGGCCGCCTGAGTTGCACTAAGCAAAATCCCCTGCCCCTCAAGGAGGCCGCAGCCCAGCATTCCTGGCAGGAAACAGGCAAGATTCCTGCCTTTCCTTGGGCAATTTTGGCTTTGTCGTTCGGATGAAAGACACATCCTTGCTGGGGCCCGAATGTCTGTGTCCCCCCAAATGTCTGCGGGGAGACCCGAAGCCCCAAGCTGAGGACGTTAGGAGGGCTTTCAGGAGGAGATGGGTCATGCGGTAGAGCCCTCAGCAAGGGGATCAGTGCCCATAGGAAGGAGACCCTGGGAGATTCCTCTCCCCTTCTGCCACGAGGGGACCCAGGGAGAGCAACCTCACCTGACCTGGGACTCCCATTTATGGGAAATAATTTCTGTGGCTTGTAAGGTCCCCAGTGTGTAGCCACCCAGGCGTCCCACCTTATTGCTGCCTGAACACACTAAGATAATTTACTTTTCTTTAGACGACCTGAGGGGAATAAATGCATTTTCATTTGCCAAACGCTCTCTCCAGCTTTTGTCTGCAAATGGACGGCAGGGAATCCGAAGACAGGCCTGTCCTCCCTGCGGTAACCCGCGAGAGCCAGGAGGAGCCCCCGGGATTGGCCAGCTTTAAAGTAAGGCACTGTGCCCCGGGTGGAGATTTTCATCATTTATGTTCACTAACTTGTCCACACTGTGGCTCTGAAATGTTGTACCAGCTCCTCAGATTTCCGGCCCGCCCCAGGCAGCCCTACTGACCGGCGCTCCTCCCCCTCCCATCTGCGCCCCAAGGGTGCTCGGATCTGCATTCGAATGTCTTGTTCTTTCGACACCTGGTTGTTCCTACTGTACCCCCTGACAGACACGTCCACGAGAGAGCCAGTCCGGGTGACTACGGACCTATTCCCTACGTCAGGCCACTGAGTATTCACGTGGGTCTCAGATCATTTATGGAAGCCAGGAAGAACAGTTTATTTTTTTTTTTAAGATTTTATTTATTTATTTGACAGAGAGAGACACAGCGGGAGGGAACACAAGCAGGGGGAGTGGGAGAGGGAGAAGCGGGCTCCCGCCGAGCAGGGAGCCCGATGTGGGGCTCGATCCCAGGACCCCAGATCATGACTCCAGCCGAAGGCAGACACTTAAAGCTGAGCCACCCAGGCACCCCATGAAGAACTATTCAAAACCCGAAGTTAATTTTCAGGAAGCCGCTCAGGTGCCCCTCCACTGAGATGCCTGTAGGGAGTCCTGCAGTGAGGGTTCCAACACAACACGCTTCCCCGATGGGTGTTTGGAGGCTGTGCACCCGGGGTCCCCTCTGGGCTTGAGTTCACCATGACTGCAGCGCTGTCTAGACCTGTCCACAGAGAGACGCTGAGCCCTGGGCGTGCAGAAGCAGAAGGAAGGTGAGGGACCGAGAGCGGGGGTCAGCTTCTCATCCTCGCCCCTCCTGAAGCAAAGAATGGGACTTGGAGCTAAACTGCCTGTTGTGGGCTAAATTGTCCCCTAAAGGGGCGCCTGGGGGCTCCGTCGGGGAAGCGGCTGCTCAGGTCATGATCCCAGCTGGGATCAAGTCCTGCGTCGGGCTCCTTGTCCCTCGAGGAACCTGCTTCTCCCTCTCCCTCTGCCTGCTCCTCTGCCTGCCTGTGCTCTCTATCAAATAAATAAACCTTTATCAAATAAATAAAACCTTTAAAAAATAAAATAAATTATTCCCTAAAAAAGACACATTGAAGTCCTAGCCACCGGTAACCTCAGAATCTGGTACCCTTCAGATAATTTAAAACATGACAAAGCAAAAATTAAAAAAACACTTCATATATTTAAAAAAATATTTTATTTGACAGAGAGTAAGAGAGAGTGGGAACACAGCAGGGGCAGTGGGAGAGGGGAGAAACACGCTCTCTGCTGAGCAGGGAGCCTGATGTGAGGCTTGATTCCAGGACCCTGGATCATGACCTGAGCTGAAGGCAGACACTTAACAGACTGAGCCACCCAGGTGCCCCTAAAAAGCACTTTAGATTGCATTATCCTGAAATAAACCGATGTTACTTAGTGTACTGGAAAGATCTTTCCAGATAGCTCCTGACTGCACGAAAATGCATTTGCAGGAAATCTTATAGGCAGTACCATGTTGCTGGGGTGTGTGTGCGGCTTAGCGGGCCCTTCACACGCCCGTCACATTGCCGGGGACCTCTACCCTTGCGGACATGGTCAGGAGGAGCCTCCTTGTGGGAATAAGCCCCTAAGGTAAATTCCCAGAAGTGGGATTGCCTAACCCTGCCGCATTTTCATTGTTTTCTACAAAATTGCAAAACCAGCACATGCTCGCTTTTTTCTTAATCGAATATTGCATAAAAATGCAAAGTAAAAATGAAACCTGTTCCATGCTACTCCTAGGGGTGATTACTGTAAACTGTGGAGAGGAGTTTGAATGAAGCAAGTTCGGGTTTAAATCTTTGTTCTCTCTCCCAATAAATATGTTACCACGGGAAGGCTCTTAGTATGTTTGGTGCTTAATGTCCTCATCCGAAAATTCCCCTTCTCATGGGGCGTTGGACCCTTAAATAAAATATGGGAAATGGAAGATTCACAGAAATGTGCCCACGGCCACCATGAACACGGTGGGACTTTCACACCACACCTGCCGGGTGGAAGACGGTTAGGTTGAAAATAAGCAAGAAAGGGAGGTTAGAGAGCCCAGGCATTTGTAGGCGTGTTCTGAGTCGGTTTGGGATGAAAGGGAGCATTGGTGGAAGTGAGGTCAGCTGAACAGAACCCGAGGTCAGCGAGCAGTCCGAGCGCTTCGCCTGTGGCCCCAGAGGCCAGACCCTGAGGGAAACTCAGGCCTTCCAATGTCTTGAGTTAAAAGGAAGAAATACAAAAGAGAACACCTAACTGGCTTAGTAGGCAGAGCTTTTGCAACACTTATCTCCGGGTCTTGAGTCCCAGCCCCGTGCTGGGTGGAGCGCTCACTAAAAAAAAAAAATCAATCAATCCCTGCTTTTACTACAACCAGGATATTGATATTAACATAATCCACTGATCTTAAAAAAAAGTTTAATTATATAATTTTTTTAAAGATTTATTTTATTTATTTGACACAGACAGAGATCACAAGCAGGCAAAGAGGCAGAGACAGAGAGAGGAGGAAGCAGGCTCCCCGCTGAGCAGAGCCCGATGCGGGTCTCGATCCCAGGACCCTGAGATCATGACCTGAGCCGAAGGCAGAGGCTTTAACCCACTGAGCCACCCAGGTGCCCAATTATATAATTTTAATAAAAAGTCCAGGGGCACCTGGGTGGCTCAGTCATTAAGTGTCTGCCTTCAGCTCAGGTCATGGTCTGGGCTCCTGGGATCAAGTCCTGCATCTGGCTTCCTGCTCCATGTGAGCCTGCTTCTCCCTCTCCCACTCCCCCTGCTTGTGTCCCCTCTCTCGTTGTGTCTCTCTCTGTCAAATAAATAAATAAAATCTTTAAAATAAAATAAAAGTTGAAAAAGGAACAGCACAGTAAATTTAAATAAAGCACAAGGAAATATGAAAATAACAAAAATTGATTTAAAAATGTAATCAAGGGACGCCTAGGTGGCTCAGTGGGTTACGCGGCTGCCTTCGGCTCAGGTCACCATCCCAGCGTCCTGGGATCGAGTCCCACATCGGGCTCCTTGCTCAGCAGGGAGCCTGCTTCTCCCTCTGCCTCTGCCTGCCACTCTGTCTGCCTGTGCTTGCTCTTGCTCTCTCTCTCTCTAATAAATAAATAAAATCTTAAAAAAAAATTTAAAAAAATAAAAATGTAATCAAAGAAACAACAGAAAGGATGAACAAAATCAAAACCTTAATTTAAAAAAGATTGTTTTAGGGCGCCTGGGTGGCTCAATGGGTTAAAGCCTCTGCCTTCGGCTCAAGTCATGATCTCAGGGTCCTGGGACTGAGCCCCGCATCGGGCTCTCTGCTTAGCAGGGAGCCTGCTTCCTCCCTTCTCTCTCTCTGCCTGCCTCTCTGCCTACTTGTGATCTGTCAAATAAATTTAAAATAATAAAAATAAAAATAAAAAATAAAAAAGATTGTTTTAAAAAAGATTATTTATAGATCACACTCTAGCATGACTAAAAAAAGGAATCACAAAGAAGAATAGGAAGAAAGGCAGTAAAGCTGAAGAGAATTTTTTTTTAAAGATTTTATTTATTTATTTGACAGACAGAGATCACGAGTAGGCAGAGAGGGAGGCACAGAGAGGAGGAAGCAGGCTCCCCACTGAGCAGAGAGCCAGATGCAGGGCTGGATCCCAGGACCCTGAGATCATGACCCAAGCCGAAGGCAGAGGCTTTAACCCATTGAGCCACCCAGGCGCCTGTGAAGATAATTTTTTAAGTTTTATTGGTTTACTTGAAAGTGAGAGGGAAAGCATGTGCAGAGGGAGGGGCAGAGAGAGGGAGAAGCAGATTCCCCGCTGAGCAGGCTCCCCCTCAGAGCAGAGAGCCCAATGCAGGACTCGATTCCAGGACCCTGGATCATGACCTGAGCTGAAGGCAGACGCTCAACCAACTGAGCCACCCGGTGCCCTGAACATATGATTTTCCATAAAAATTGCAAAAATCGAGTGAAGAAAAAAATGGAAACTGAAACTATTAACCACTGAAGAAATGGAATCCGTGGTCAAAGGCTTCCCTTCAGCGGATGGTATCAGGCCTGGCCTGGGAAGGCAGATAACCAACCCTACTTCATACAGAGGTTGATACGAGGTTGAATAAAATGCAGACCACAGAAGTGGAAGAATGTGCATGATTCACCAGTACGACCCGTAAACAAACCTTGTAAATGGAAGATCGACCTTCACCAGCGTCCAGAAATAGCGGCGCACCCCAACAAGGCAGCTCAGCCCCCGATTCACCACAAGGTTGTAAATCAGATTAAAGGAAAACAAATTAACAGATTAAAGGAAAACAAACAGGATAATTTTAATAGATACAGAAAAATTAATAAAAGTCAATAATTATTCGTGGTTTAAAAAAAATCTTAAACAACGTGAAATAAAGGATTTTCCTAATCCTGATAAAAGGGTGTGATCGGAAGCAAACATACTTCCTGTTTTAACTTTAAAAGCATTTCTAGGAGGTGAAAGATAAGATAAGGGCACTTTAATCCCCGTGATCCATCCCAGAATCCCACGTCCTGGCCCGTCCAGCAGGAAGGAAGGAGAAACAGAAACTAGAAAGGAAAACAAAACTGTCATTCTCTGCAGATGATAAAATTTCTTATGTATCAGATCTGAGGACATTTACAGAGAAATAAGTTTTCTGGGAATAATATGAACACTGCAAAAACAGCAGTGGCACGGTCGTCAACAATGAATAATCACACTCTGCAACAGAGGAGCGATGCCGAGCTCCTGCACCCGATGTCGGGTGGGGGGGGCACTGGAGTCTGCCAGCCAGGCGAGGACCTGGCGGGGTCTGGTGGCCGCTTGCCTCCCCCCCACCCACCGTGCTCACACTGGGGGCCGGTCACACGGGTGAGCACCAGCTGGCGGGCTGCCCCGAGACCACACAGAACACGTCCCCGAGGATCCCACCGACTTGAATGGAGCCACAGAGCCCATTCTGGCAGGCGCCCATGGAGTCGGGGGGAAAAAACCCCATACAAGGTCATTATGAGGCTGCTCATGAAGTTAAGGTGAGGTCATCTGGTGTAGAGCGGGTCCCTAACCCAATGTGACGGGTGTCCTTAAAAGAACAGGTCACGCAAAGACACAGACACACCTGGGGAACGTGTGTGACAATGGGGGTCACGGTGATGCCAGTCGAGGGTTGCCAGGGGTGGCCAAGGATGTCCCCACAACTTCCGGAGAGAGCAGGAGCTGCAGGCACCTTGATCTCAGACTCTGGCCTCCAGATGGAAGAACGGTGAGACAGAGATCTCTGTTGCGTTAAGCCTCCCCTTTGTGGGCTTCCCAGCAGCCCTGGGAAACGGACACACACGGGGATGACGACACCGACCCAGAAAAATCACTGTGGCGGAAGATGGCGGGGTCCCAAAATCCAGTCCCAGAAGACTCCCTACTGCAGATTTCATTTCTGTAACGTGCGTGAAGAGACACGATCCTAGCGACGGAGGACAGCTCGGGGGTCGGGAGGCTGGAGGGAAGGAGGCGGGTGTCCGTACAAGGGCAATGAGGGGAACGGCCTACACACTGTACAACGTCTCTATCCTGTTGTGATGTTGATCTAGTCTTGTAACAGGTCACCACTGGGGGAAACTGGGCAAAGAGTATATGGGATTTCTCTGTATTATGCCTTCCAACCACATGGGAATCCATAACCACCTCAAAATTAAAAGTTTAAGAAAATATTCGCTGCGAGGAGAGCAATCAGGAGTCACTACCCTCCGTACAAGGCCGAGAGTGTGGTGAGGAACTCTGGGGCGGTAACTTGAAGCGCGGGGGCAGAGGGGCAACCACCGTAGCTCACGCCCCCCACCCTCCGGCGCCGGGCCATCTGGTATCAGCTCACGAGGCACCACAAAGACCTGGGTTCCCTCCATCTCCAGACCCTGCCCTGCTCAACACAGAGGCTCAGTGCAGGGGAGATGTCCTCCGGCTGCCGAGGCTTCTCCAGCTCCAGGGATCGTGTCCAAGCTGGCCTCCAGCCACGGGCATTTCGCATAGAGCAAAGAAGCTATTCCTGGAAGAATGCGGTGAGAGCCCAGGTTACATCCCTTATAAAATCATCTAGCGAAATGGAACGAACCTTCCTGCTTGGTCAGATCCACTGGATTAACCTCCAGACCTGGGGCGAGGGCCAGCCTTCCCAGCTCAAGGCCAGGATGCCATCGATGCCGAGCAGAGAGCAGGAGGCCGTTCTCGGGCGGTTTCCCAGCACTGCCGTTCTCCTGCCCTGCCCAGCGTGCCCCAGCCGGCCAGCAGGCCCGCGCCCGTGATGCGTGGCTGGCAGATCTGCTCGGTTCCTCCCCCCCCCGCCGCTGCACACAACAGGTGACCCGCGCATAGAAACAATACGTACTCGAGGAAACGACACGTTCGTTTCTTGACAGTCTGCCTCCTACACATCTAATTAAACCTACACCTGCTAATTGCATTCCGATGGCCCAGGTTAGGAACTCCACCGGGCCCCAAGGCTGCGACCCACCGACAACGTCTCTTAGCTTCTGCAGAAGCTACAAATCCTTCTTGCTCTACGCGCTCTGATTTGTTCCTTCCGGCTTCTGAGTTGAAGGCAACCCATGCTGTCATCCTCTACGCTTTTCTCTACAGTATTTGATGGGGGAAACAATGGCAAAGGAAAGAATTAAATTTCCTTACAACTTACAGCCCATCCACAGGTCCTTGAAATAGATAGAGGGACCTTCCTCTAGGAGCTCAGCTGCCTCAGTGTTGACACTTGGCTAAAGACAAAAGACAACTTTGGCTTGACATTAGCCCGACTTCCAGATCCTGGGAGTCTGCTTCAACATACAGAAATTCCTTGTATACATATATACATATATATATAGACTTGAAAGTCTATAACGGGTCACGAACCCAGCGCAGCCCTTTCTACCCACAGGTCCTGTCCCTGTGGTTTAATGAAACCGTCTTTGTGCACCAAAGATGTCTCCAGAATTCTTTCTTGGCTCTTTGCACTGAACCCAACATTCCCACAACAGTATTCATTGGTGACTTTTTAAATTTTTTTAAGATTTTATTTATTTATTTGACAGACAGAGATCACCAGTAGGCAGAGAGGCAAGCAGAGAGAGGGGGAAACAGGTTCCCCACTAAGCAGAGAGCTCAGTGTGGGGCTTGATCCCAGG
>RCUC01109624.1:0-12058 GCA_003697995.1 Taxidea taxus jeffersonii
TAATGAGAACTGGGTGTTATATGAAACTGATGAATCACTGAATTCTACCTCTGAAAATAATAATAGAGTCTATGTTAATTAAATTGAATGTAAATAAAAATTTTTTTAAATAAATAATGTTGCACCATAGTAATCTCTTATAGAATGCTGATCATGTGTTTAGGAGTAAACTAACATTGACTGAAGGCCAGGCAATATGCCAACGGCATTCAGTGAATTACCTCATTTGACTTTGCAACTGACCAATGAAGTAGTATCATTATTATTTCCATTTTATAGATGAGAGACTAAGGCTTGAATTCTCTTGGTATCTTCTTCTGTTAGTATTCAAATTCTGACAGGCTGAGTCTAGAACCCACCATACTTTACTGCCACAAGTAAAGCATCCTGCAGAAGATTAGGCATACAGGAGGGACTTAATATACTTTAAAAATTTTTTTTAATTTTAATTTTTTAAATTTATTTTTATTTATTTTATTATTTTTAAAATATTTAATTAATTTATTTGTTTGTTTTTTAAAAATATTTTACTTATTTATTAATATTTTGTTTATTTTTTTGACAGAGAGAGACACAGTGAGAGAGAGAACAGAAGCAGGGGGAGTGGGAGAGGGAGAAGCAGGCTTCCCACTGAGCAGGGAGCCCAATGTGGGGCTCCATCCCAGGACTCTGGGATCATGACCTGAGCGAAGGCAGATGCTTAACGACTGAGCCACCCAGGTGCCCCAATGTACGGTAGCTTTTTTTTTTTTTTAATATTTTATTTATTTATTTGTCAGAGAGAGAGAGAGCACACAAGCAGGCAGAGAGGCAGGCAGAGGCGGAGAGAGAAGCAGGCTCCCTGCCGAGCAGGGAGCCCATGTGGGATTCGATCCCAGGACCCTGGGATCATGACCCGAGCCGAAGTCAGCGGCTTAACCCACTGAGCCACCCAGGCGTCCCTGTACGGTGGCTTTTAATACTACTGCGGTCACTGTTCTTATTTACACTGCCCAATGAGTAAGACACATAGCGGGTTTTTAAGTCCAGTTCTAAATCTCTTTTTCCTGTCCCGTCCTTCAAGTTGACTCCCGTGATCCCATCATCCCTTTTAATGACTCCTGTGGTGCCTCATTTCAACCACCCACCAGTTCCCACTGCAGGAGCATTGGCAAGAATCTGAAGACACATCAGAACTCTGGAGAGAAGGAGAACCATGGTTGGTTGGAATGTCTTTCATGGGCATGGTGGAGGGAATGGTGACAACATGGCCATGTATTTGTCACTTCTGCCTACCACCCTCACTATACTCTCATTACTCAGAAGCATCTGACCTCTGAGTCTATCCTCCCCAACTCTTCCTCCGTGCTCTGGCCCTTCCTGCTTTCTTTAGAAGAGAGCTACTTCTTAACTAATTCAAGTCATTGCCATAAAGAATGGGTCACGTTTCCCAGAGGCACTGACTTTATAGTAAGGAATTAACTCCAGAGAAGCTCTTCCCTAACCTTTCCTCATAGTTAAATGTCATGTACTCCAACGGGCCTGGGGAGGGGTATGAGGGGGCACTGGGAATAAAGGAAAATATTTGGAAGCAGCTAACCTTTCCTTGTACCCCCCTATAACCCTGCAACCACCTGTGGATGGAGCCTACTTCAGTAATAAATAGATGGAAACCCCTTAGCAAATCCCCAAGGAACAGATTTTAAGTGTTTACTTGGGGGACTACCCTTATACTTGGACTCAAAATAGAATCAATTTTCTCTCCATAACTGAGACGATTTGGAAAACAGATATTCTCTTACAGACAGGCCCAGGTATGCTTTATTATGTGGTATAAACACAGAGCACTGATATTTGTTTGAAATATGCCCTTAAAGCCTTCAAAGGAGGAAAACGTGTGTTGAAAATGGCATGAATTAGAACAGGCTATAATACTCTGAATGCACCGTCTGTCCTCAGCCTTGCTGTTTTGCAAAAGGCATCTAAAATTTATGCTCTTAGATTTGTCATTTTAAAATTGTGAGCTGTGTGTTAGGCCAGCACAGTAAAATATTGAAGGCATCACTGTAGATGGGAGAGTGCAGGTGGGATTGCAATACCTCAAGATCAAAGGCATCGTTCAGGCTTTATAAATTCTGCAGAGATTTTTATCCTGCCTCATTTGTGAATTTTAAGAAGCTTGGCGTAATATCTTCTTTTTCTCCCCTTGGATATTTGGGAAGGGCCACAAATTATATTGTTTTCCTGTCACTTTTGGAGACAGGCTGTCAATGAACAAGCTATAAATGATATAATATCCTTAATAAATAAGTGTGAACAGATCACTTTGCAATACAAGTTTAGGAAAAGAAGCAATAGGCAGTCAGTGACTCCTAGCAAATGGGTAAGGCAGCTTGGGGAGTAAAGAGGCTGTTCTCTCATATAGCAGTATCATTACAACTTCTTTCACTCTGGAACACTGTATGTACATCTAACAATTTTGGCATCAAAAGCCTCAGTAATCTTAAAGGAAGAACACGGCACTAAGTGTTATGAAGGGGAAATGCTTCTGGGCCTCATTTAAACGAGTGCTGATGCCATTCACCTATAGAACATCTGGGGGTACGAAAGGATGATCTCAAATAGAATGTTGAAACAGGGAAATCCACAATAAGGCATTTACTTATTTGTTTGTTTGCTTATTTATTTATTTATTTGTTTTCCCCAAGAGATGACATCCTGGGCAGGCTTTGACTTTGCTTGGCTTTTCCACAAGCCAAAACCAAGATGTCTTTAGAATCTGCCTGGGGAGCATGGCCAGTCCTTATATCCCTTAGCTATAAACTTGAAATGAACTTGATTCAATCGTATGCGACTGTATTATCATTCTTAAATATGTCAATTGTGATTTGGTTTATGATCATTTTAGAGGATGAGTAAGCTGGTTCTGTTGGGTAGTGGAGAGAAGCTAACTGGGGGAAAAATCCTTTCCTTCAAAGACTTATATAAGTATATCTAATTGGCATATATTTGCTCAAAAAGGCACGCCTGACATAACATTATTTTAAGAGGTAGTTTTTATAATAGGTGCAGTGCTCTCTGCGTGGTCTTCTATTTCAACACATGTTCATGGAAAGAAGCCCTGTGGCCCCGTAAGAAGCGAAGGCTAGAGGCCAACCAACATCTTGGGGGAAGGAATATTCCAGCAACTTACCAATTGGGTTTGTGACTAGTTATCAGTTATTGGAACTGTTCTGTATTTTCCTTCGCTCCTTAACATTAATTACATCTATTACTGAAGATGTGATATGTATCTAAGGAGCCTTTATTTATTTCAAGCACTCTGCTATGTGCCAGGAATGTTATGGGGGCCTTACCCTCAGAGAGCTGACAATCTAGTGAGGGGATGTTTTACTCAAGTATCTTACTCCAGCTATTTTGTTATAAATATGATCCCCAGTTGTGAAGGGCAAGACCTCAATGCATTTAATCCTTCCTGAGCTCCTGCTGTGTGCAAGGCACCAAAAAAAATGTATGGATTTCAACTATATGCTTATAAAATCCAAGGTCAGCCTTCATCGTCAGTTTTGTTCTCCACAGAATATCGGCATCTTAATATGTCGATGTGTTCTCAACTCAACTGACATGGGCCATCAACAGCAAGAAGAAGTCCCTGATGATGGCACTCTACATTGTTCTGAGCCAGAAGTCTGTGTATTCACAGCCTGCTAAGGGAGAAGAGGCCATGCTGGAGCATATAGGCTGCCTGGCACACCCACCCCTCCCCACCACCCTGGCGAGAGAGGTTGAGTTGAAGCATCTGGCTGGACAGTAGGGAAAAACAGGCAACTAAGGGAAGTAGCACATATGCATTTGTTTCCATTTCCTGGCTGGTTTGCTTCTTTATCTTTCCATCCTCTATTTTTCCTCCTAACAGAGTAAATGGGCAAGATGATGGAAAAAGAGCCTGTCTTTGTAAGTTATACCAATGCTTTTAAATCCAATTCCCATCTCAGAAAACATGCAGTCTTTTGAAACTCTGCTACATTTCTCCACCAATGATTATCAAGAAGATGTGGGTGGAGCTGAGAGAGCTAAGGAGCTGATTGTGAAAAGTCCACAACAATAACTCACAGGCGTCCTTTCAATCACTTGGAACCAAAAGCACAACTTCTACCCTCCATAACATGCATAGATCCAGGGAATATTTTGACTCTCAGAGTGGCCGTCTTTTAAAAATGAATACACATACGCCGGTGAAAACAACAGATCATACAATTCATTTGGAAGGCTTTTTAGCAGAATCTACTAAAGTCAGGAAAAATATGACCCAGCTACTTTCCTCCCAGGAACATATCCAGTAGTTAATGAGTGTATATCTTTGCAAAAATATGTGTTCAGGAATGTTCAGAGCAGCATATCCAATGACCACCAGAAGTATATGGAGGGGTGCCAGGGTGGCTCAGTCAGTTAAGCGTCTGCCTTTGGCACAGGTCATGATCCCAGGGTCCCTTGCTCATCGATGAGCCTGCTTTTCCCTCTCCCTCAGCTGCTCCCGCTGCTTGTGCTCTCTTGCTCTGTCTCTCTCTAAAATAAAGAAATAAAACATTTTTTAAAAATATAGATAGATTAATAGGTGATATTCTCACAATAGAATATTATATATCAGCAAGAACAGAAGAACCATAGCCACACTCAACAACATGGATGATTCTCAAAAATAAATGTTGAGTAAAGGAAGCTAGACACCAATGAATACACTCTATATATAAATTTCAAAAAATAAGCAAGAACTACTTTGAGGTTTCAGAGGTTCCCCTCGGGGTGGTGGGAACTGGAAGAGGATACAAGGGGGCTTCTGAAAGGCAGCAGTGTTCTTAAAATGGGTGCTATTTGTACGGACATGATCACGTCATGAAAATACACTGACTTGTGCACTGATGATTTGTACTCTTTTCCCTATATATGCTATACTTCAAAAATTATCATAAGGGTTCCTGGGTGGTTCAGTGGGTGAAGCCTCTGCCTTCGGCTCAGGTAATGATCTCATCATACTGCAACTGAGCCCGGCATTGAGCTCTCTGCTCAACAAGGAGCCTGCTTCCCCCTCTCTCTCTGCCTGCTGCTCTGCCTACTTGTGACCTCTCTCTCTCTCTCTGTCAAATAAATAAGTAAAATCTTTAAAAAAATTATCATAAAGGTAATAGGCTATTGTGAGTTATCTTATAAATCAAGAACAGTCAGTATTATGTAACTTAAGTGTCTTTTGTTATTAACCAATCAACTATGCCTTGTGCATCAACATTTGCCTGGAACTATTATGCTTTAGAGAGAACTTTTTTTTTTTTTTTTTTTAAGTACAACCCATGGGCCCTTTCCTAGGAAAGTGTAAACTTTAATTGGGGATGACAAGCCAAATGCACCTATTAGAAAATTTCCCAGGTCGACATAAAGTTCAAGTACCAACAAGTATGTTTGGAAAAAAAATTGTCAAAGTTTAGATAGACAGAGGTCCTGGCTCTCTCCAGCTGGTGACTAATGTCTGCTAACTTCACTTCAGCCTCTACTTTGGTGGCATTTCCTTGAGAAGCCTTCCCTGACTCATGTCTGTTCTATACTCCCATAATATCCCAAAATAATGCTGGGTAGCCCACATCATGATAGCTTAATTAATGAGGTATTATATTGTTTATTGTACATCTCTACATGTGTCAGAAACAGTACTGTTAACATCTATATCCCTGGGCCTTGCTTGAGTAAATAAGACGGGGAAAAAAACATGAGCTGACAATATGAATAAAGACTTTACAAAGGGGCCTCATTTAAGCTAGATTTTGAATGATGTGTAGGAAAATGAATAATAACTGAGCAACAGTGAATGTCTTAAACTGTCTCCATGTGAGTCTCCTTTAATTATCACAATAACCCTATGCTATTGGCCATGATTCCTAGTTAATTCAACCATCTCTAATATTCAGAGAGGCTAACTAACTTGCTTCAACTCAAAGTTGGCGAGTGACCAAAACTGGAAAATTTGACAGGTTCAGTGCCTCAAGTTAGGTTCATTTTAGGAAAAAAGAAGGCAGCTTAGCACACATAGATGTGTTCTTCCAGATCCATAGAACTCCCAAACTATTATGTGCATTATTTGGGCTCTGAGAGACCTTCGAGTAGAGACTGTTTCATTCCATTAAGCAAACAGTAGGACATTTTTGTTTGGTTTTTAAAGAAGGCCAAATGATTTCTCTACAGGCTTAATCCATTTGACCACATAAATCCCAGCCAATTGTTAAGTCTTAAAATAATCTTGTTCGTATCTGAAAAGGAGACATTTGGGTATAAAATCAATATAAACAATCAAAGTGCATTTCTCAAATAAAATCTAGGAGGAACTGCAGAAAGGATAGGGTTGGCAGGTGAGGCCAGAATGACTGACCCTGGTCTGGCAGGTAACCAGGTTCTGGATCCTACTACTAAGTATGCTCTCAAGTCCCCTCCCACCATGCCACCTGTATGCTGCATGTATGTTTCCAAGTGCCTGGGTGTTTTTGCACACATATGGTATAGATAATGCCTATCATCTCCTCACTATCCAGCAAATCAATATATACACATCGAAGTCTTCGTTTCAGCTGAAAACCATCAAATGAATGAAACTATGGAAAATAATACACAAAGCAATAAAGGCCTTAAAATTTATTTCATTTAGTCCTCTTCTCTACAGATGACAAGTTTGGGGCACAGCCATGCTGCATGAGTTAGCTTTTATTGCCTAACAAATTATTCCAGAACTCAGTAGCTTAAATTTGTTGTTGTTGTTGTTGTTTTTCTTATTCTGCTTTAGTCTATAAGACACCTGGAAGATTACTCTGGTCTCGTTTAGACCTGAGTTCTTGGTCATTCATGCATGTTTGGTCAGCTGGTGGGTCAGCAGGGATGGGCTGATCTAGGGTAGCCTTACTGACATGACTAGCTGTTAGCTGGGGTGATCCCCCAGCAGGCTAGCCTGGGCTTGATCACAGAGTAGTGGCAGGGGTCCAAGAGAGTGAGTAGAGGTTTGTAAGTCCTTTTGAGGCCATTGCTTCCACTGTGTTTTGTTGGCAAAAGCAAGTCATAAGGCCAGACCGCCTTTAATAGGAAATGAAATAGACCTCACCTTTTGATGGAAGGGGCAGAAAGACCACATTGTCCAGTATGTAAATACAGGGAGAGGTGGGGATGCGGAGACAATTTTTTAATCAGTGTATCATAGAAATGAAATGAAGGGACTGGCCAAGTGTGACTTCATAGTAGAAACAAGGTGGGGCATATGGGGATTCTCTGTACAGTTCTTTCAACTTTTCTGTATGTTAAAAATGTTCTCAATACATATTGGTGGGAAAAAATAGCTTCCTATATGAAGAGGAAAATTGAAATGTTCCTTGAAAATCACCAAGCGTTTTTGAATGGTAGTAAGGGCATTCACCACTTGGGAAATGACAAAAGCAGAGTACCAAGAAGTAAAAGAAGAGAGCGAGAGAGTCAGGCTGGGGGCATTGTAGCCGGGGTCCCTCCATGAAGGGGAGGTCTTTGAGACCACACTAGGAAGTCTCCTGTCTCTGAGTACAATGCACAGCCATTGTTGAGGTTTTCTGAGCAGAGGATCAGCAGGATCAGAATTTTCATTTAAGAAGGGGGCTTGGGTAGTGGGAGAGCAATGGGGCAGTGAGAGCCAATTTAGAGGGAGCTATTTTTTTCCCACCAATATGTATTGAGAACATTTTTAACATACAGAAAAGTTGAAAGAATTATACAGAGAATCCCCATATGTCCCACCTTGTTTCTACTATGAACACTTAACTCTATTTGCTTTATCGCTTATCTAATCATCCATCCATCCTATTTTTTATGCATTTCAAAGTGGATTGCAGAGTTTAGTACGTTTCTCCCGAAATACTGCAGTGGTATATCATTAGCCGGAGTTCAACATTTATTTATAGTTTCCTTTTGAGATAAAATTTGCATGCAATGAAATGCTCACTTTTTAAAAAAGATTTTATTTATTTATTTGACAGACAGAGATCACAAATAGGCAGAGAGGCAGGCAGAGAGAGAGAGGAGGAAGCAGGCTCCCTGCTGAGCAGAGAGCCCGATTCGGGGCTCGATCCCAGGACACTGGGACCATGACCTGAGCTGAAGGCAGAGGCTTAAGCCACCCAGGCACCCCGCTCACATTTCATGTTATATTATGTGTTGAGTTTGCCAAATACATACACCTGTGTAACCCAAACCCTACCAAGATAGAAGACAGCAAGTGGCCTTTAGAGTGGGGCCTGTATGGTTCAGTTGGTAGAGCATGCAACTCTTGATCTCAGGGTCATGAGTTCAGCTTCACACTGGGTGTGAATCCTACTTTAAAAAAAAATTGGGGTGCCTGGGTGGCTCTGTGAGTTAAGCCTCTGCCTTCGGCTCAGGTCATGATCTCAGGTCCTAGGATTGAGCCCCGAGCTGGGTCTCTGCACAGCTGGGAGCTGCTTCCCCCTCTCTGCCTACTTGTGATCTCTGTCTGTTGAATAAATAAATAAAAATCTTAAAAAAAATAAAAATAAAAAAATTTAAAAAGGGGCCTTTATGCCCTTAACCAGTCATGTCCATACCCCAGAGAATACCACTGCTCTCATTTTTTTAAACTATAGTGTTGCCTGTTCTAGAACATCATATTAATGGAATTATATAATACATAGTGCAGAAAAATGCTTTGTCAAATGGTCTTGCACAGGAATAACGTGTTCATAGTCTTACTCCTCCTACTGAATAGCTAACTCTATGAGGCCAGAGCTCTGCCAAGCACATCTCCAAATTCATTGCCCAGTTGAGCGCCCAGCCTTACACATAATAGGAATTCAGTATGTGCCTGCCTAAGTGGGAAGCAGACTTCCTAAGAGAATCTGGGGTATTAGAAGAAAACACACTTCCTGTGTTGTGCTGGGCTGAATTCAAGTTAAGGTCTTACATTTGGTGCCAAAGTATGTAACAAATATCTGCTTTTCATAGTGGCCTCTTCTCTTTCTGTAAATGAGAGAGAAGAGTGGGTTCATCCTCAGAGAAGCTGCATATGTGGCAGAGAGCAGCAATTCCCATGTGCAAAGTGGCAAAACTCGATATATCCTTTAGAATCCCTCTAACGACATGGATAGAGAATGAGCGTGGTCAAGATCAGTGTCTTAAACAGAAATCTCGAGTAAAGACTGTTAAGTGTAGGTGGAAAAGGGAGGCCTCAACAAATGCTCAACTACTAAAACTCACATCTCCATTTCTTACAGTTCTTATGGGAAATTTCTACATTAGTGATAAAAATAATAGTCATAATTCAGTGTTAGGCTTACTTTGGAGGAATGGCTTTGTGCGTAAAAATGTGCTGAGAGGTTGGAAATATATAAAAGATAGATTAATGGTTCTCACCTTTGTCATCCAGGAGCTTGGGGTCTCCTGGGGCACAAAATCATTGAAAAAGGCGCAATGCCACTGTGGGGTATGCCTCATGACCTACAGGAACTGATTTACCTTCCAAAAGGTGCCCAAATCAGAGCCTGTCAGTTTTTTCTTGGTGTAATAATGGGCAATTACTCAACACAATTGAGGAAAAAATTAATTGCTTTTTTTCTAAAAAGAGTCATATATTTATTGACCATAAGTTTCCACTGCAGTAGTTGCCTCTGTTTCTCTTGTAGGACTTCATGCCTAGGATTAACATTAGCCTCATCATTTGATAATCATAAAGCACATTTGGAGCCAGCAAACTGAGCATGATTCAGTTTCCATCGCTAGTGCTTAAAAGAGCTCTGTATTTCTGTTTGAATCGTTCCATTGGCTATATATATATATATTTTTTTTTTTTATTTTTTTAACCGATCCTTCAGATTTCCTTTTTACTTTGCTCCATGCCCTCTTCTGACTTACTATGTATCACAATGTATCATGTTGTGGCTTTCCTTCTGTAGCTTTTTCCATTTAAAGAGAGAGGAACTTTCCCAAAGGAGGCCTCTCACCACACCTACTGTTGGAATACATGCTAGAGAATGGGCCAAACTTTATATTCTTTGGAAGAACAGGACATAATTCACCTCATTCCAAGAAAATTATTTATGGGGGCCTTCACAGAGGGATCTCACAGGGAAGCATGGTTGTTCTTTCTGTTCTCCTAATGTTGCTTTTTGAAATCTTCATGTTTGTGTAGTTTTATTCACTAGGAATCTAAGTCATGTGCCACCCTGGTTAATTTCTCCATGCAGATTGCAGTAGAGATTTCTAGAACATTGCCTGTGCTGGGCAGTGAGGAATCCCTAAATAAACTTGGTACTTTCCCCCACTGGATAAATGATTCCTCTGAATAGTTAATAAGGTGTTGAATTCTGCACCGACAGAAATGCTAATGCCTCTGCCAAATACCTACGAATATCAGCTCAATCTTTAGTGGTTGGAATCTGACATAAATCCTTGAGTGTATTAAAGTCAGCTGTGGTAGCTGGCAGAGAGGCTTGTTATGTTGACCTTGGGCAAAGCCTTACCTGACAGCAATTCAATAGAAATATGGGTGCCAAGATACTGTGTTTTTATAAAGAGAATGAAGAGGCTGTTTAAGTTAAGCATTTACGGCTCTACAACATAAAAGCAGGATTCAGGCTCCCATGTATTTGGTACGACATGGGCAGAAGATCATGTCTCTCAAGTTTCTCACAGAATCCAGAGGTAGGAATATATAGAATTAAATCAATAGAGGTTTCTCAACGAGGATTAACTGGTAAAACTGAAATCCCCTGAATAAAACATGAAAGAAAAAGGGTATCGTTTGTAAAATAGTGAAAGACCTACTTCTTCTTTGAATACCAGTTAAAAATTGTTGAGATCGAGCACAATAATGTTGAAATAATAATGTTTTTGAAATGTTGGGTTAAATATAATTAAAATTAATTTGACCAGTTTCTTTTTGCTGTTTGAATGTGGTTACTAGAGAAGTTAAAATTGCATATGTAGCCTACAGAGTATTTCTCAAGGACAATGCTTCCAACGGCTTCTTAGCCTACTACTGCTCTATTATAAGAGCAAATCCTCACTAGGGCTTACAAGGTTCCACATGATCTGAACCTTGGTCAACCACCTGTCCTGGGATCCTACACTCCACTGCAGCCACACTCACCTTCTTGCTATTTCCTGAATACATAAATATCACCCTTCATTCAGGGCTCTTTGCACATCCCATTCTCTCTACTTAGAATGTACTTTTCTGGATCTCCTCATTTGTTACTCCCTTACTTCATTTAAATGAAGGGTTGGTACTCTTCGGAGATGTTCTTGTTCACTCTACCTAAAATGAAACTCCCATCTTACTGATGCTCAATAGTCTGCTTTGTTTTTCTTCATATTTATTACCGTCAGACTATTTATTATATATTTATTTTACATTATTTGTTGTTTCATTTATTATTTAATGTTTTTGTTTGTTTATTTTCAGTATCTCCTTCTAGAAGATAAGTGCCATTAAAGAAAGGACAGTAGTGTGCTTTATCCAGGGTGCATTGGGTCCCAGGAGCCAACTCTTAAATTTCTAGGAATTTTGAGAGTTGGTTTTAAAATACAGTTGTTATTAAAATTAAGTTATATATGTCTATAATTAAGTGAATCATATTGAAAAAAGTAATAAATGAGCATAGTCACTTTTTAAATTGCTTTTTTATATTTTATTCTTACCCATGCCCTGAAAGTTATTTAAATCCATTGTATTTATAGTAGAAAACTATATAATGGTGTACCACTACCCATTTTTTTAATCAATGTATGTTGGTAGCTTAAAATTGGCCATTGTGGATGTATTTACAGCATGGAAATCGACAAGTGCTACAAATCAGGGCTCTCTTCTTAGTGGATTGTTGGAGGAAGTCCTTAAACATTCCCAGCACACGACTGGGCAGGACCTTGCATTTTCACTGCTACTCTCCCTTTGCCTGTAGGAACAGGATCTTACACATGTGTTGCTGAAGAAATATTGATTTGTTGGGTGGGATTTCATGGAAAGGGTAGAAATCTGTGGGCTGAAATCATTCAAGAAGATCTGAAGAAGGAA
>RCUC01109625.1:0-11662 GCA_003697995.1 Taxidea taxus jeffersonii
AAAAAAAACTTAAAAATTCATGTCATTGAAGTCCCAAAGGGAAAGAAAAAGGTAAGGCTGAAAAAGCACTTTAAAAACAAATAACTGAAATGTTCACAAATTTGGCAAATGATATTAATGTACAGATACAAGAAGCAAAGTTTACACAAAATTCAGTAGCTGGAAGAAATCCACATCAAAACATGGTCATGTCAAAGTCAAAATTTCTTAAAACTGAGAAAGGAAAAAATCTTAAAAGTAGCAAGAGAAAATAATCATATTATATGGGGACGACATCTCAAATAATACTGTATCTCATTGGAAACCATGAAGGCTAAAGAAAGTGACACAGTATGTGTCATGTACAGAAGGAAAAGACTACTGGGGCACCTGGGTGGCTGTTGGTTAAGCAGCTTCCTTCGGCTCAGGTCATGATGCCAGGGCCCTGGGATCAAGCCCCACATGGGTGTCCCTGCTCCATGGGGAGCCTGCTTCTCCCTGACTCTCCACTTGCTGCTCTGCCTGCGAATATTCTCTCTCTGTGTGTCAACTAAATAAATAAAATCTTAAAAAAAAAAAAAAGGAAGGAAAATAGTACCAACCCAATACCCAATGTCCAGCATAAATATCCTTTGGGAATGAAAAGGAAGTCAAAACATTCCCAGATGAATGAAAACTAAAAAATTTGTTGCTAACAGATACACCTTAATAGAATGGCTAAAGGAAGTTATCTAAACAGAAAGGAAACAATCAAAGAAAGAATCTTGGAATATCAGGAAACAAGGAAGAACAGAGTAAGCAAAAATATGGATAAATACAATAGACTTTCCTTCTATCAATTCTCCTAAATTATGTTTGAAGCAAAAAATAATGGCACTGTCCAATTTGGTTCTAAATATATGTAGAGAATATATTTAGATCAACTTTATCATAAACAAAAAATAAGGAGATATAATTTTCTACACATGACTTGAAGTTGAAAAGTAATGATCCTAGTGACAGAGTTATAAATTATAACAATAAAAATTGTATTTGTACAAAAAATATCTAGAGCAACCATTAAGCAAGTTATATAAAAAGATACACTTAAAAATAGTAGAGATAAATCAAAATGGATTTCTAAAATCAAAATGTTCACAGTACCCTACAGAAAGTCAGGAAAAAATAAACAGGAGATGAAAGATCTGTATAGTAGAAATAATAAGATATTGATGAATGAAATTGATGAAGACAAAAATAAATGGAAAAATGTCCTGTGTTCACGGATCAGATGAAGGTATATTGTTAAAATGTTCATACTACTCAAAACCTCTTCTAGATTCAATGAAATCTCTACCACAATTCTAATGGCAATTTTTTTAAGAAATAGTAAGATTAATCTTAAAATTTATATAGAACAACAGAAGACCCTAAATAGCCAAAGCTATGTCTTTGTTTGCAAAACAAACAAAGCTGGAGGCATTACACTTCTTGACTTCAAACTCTATTACAAAGGTACAATAATAAATAAAAATGTGATACTGACATGAAAACAGATAAGTAGATCAATGGAACAGAATCAAGAGCCCAGAAGTAAACCCTAGTGTATACAGTAAACTAATATCTGACAAGGGAACCAAGAACACTCAAAGGGAAAAAGATTCTGTCTTCAATAAATGATGCTAGGAAACTAGAATAACATACAAAAGAATGAAATTTGACCTCCATCTTATACCACTCACAAAAATAAACTCAAGATTAATTAAAAGTTAAACATAAGACCTGAAACCATAAGACCCCTAGAAGAAAAGAGGGAGAAAGCTCCTAACATTGGTCTTGGCGATGATCGGATTTGATGCCAAAAGCACAAGTAACAAAAGCAGAAATAAATATATGGAACTATATCCAACTGAAAAGCTTATGCACTGCACAGCAATCAACAACATGAAAAGATGACCTCTGAGATGGGAAGAAAAATTTGCAAACCATCTACTGATAAGAGATTGTATCCAAAATGTATTAGAAAAAAAATACATAAGGAACCTCGTACAACTCAATACAAAAAAGAAAAATCTGATTTAAAAACAGGCAGAAGGGCGCTTGAGTGGCTCAGTGGGTTAAGCCGCTGCCTTTGGCTCAGATCATGATCTCAGGGTCCTGGGATTGAGTCCCGCATCAGGCTCTCTGCTCAGCAGAAGAAGAAGCTCTGCTTCCCTCTCTCTCTCTCTCTCTGCCTGCCTCTCTGCCTACTCGTGATCTCTCTCTGTCAAATAAATAAAATCTTTTTAAAAAAAAGATTAAAAAAAAAAACAGGCAGAGTACCTGAATAGACATTTTTGCAAATAGGACATATAATAGGTACATGAGAGAGTGCTCAACATCACTAATCATCAGGGAAATGTAAATCAAAATGAGATATCACTTCAGACCTATTAGAAATGGCTATTATCAAAAGATAGGAGATAATCAGTATTGAAGAGAATGGGGAGCAAAGAGAACCTTTTTGCACACCGTTGTTGGGAATGGAGTTTCCTCCAAAAATTAAAAATAAAACTACATATGATCTACCAATCCCACTTCTGAGTATATATCTAAAGGAAATGGAATCATTCTCATGATGAGGTATTTGTAACCTATGTTCATTGAAGTATCATTCACAATGCAAGATATTAAAACAAACTGTGTCTGTCTGCAGGGGGATGGTAAAAAGATGTGGTATGGTGTGTGTGTGTGTGTGTGTGTGTGTGTGTGTGTGAATATCTATAATGGAATATTATTCAGCCTGAGAAATAAGGAAATCCTGCCATTAGCAGCAACATGAATGGACCTTGAGGGCATTATACTAAGTGAAATAAGTCAGGCAGAGAAAGACAAATATTGTATAAGCTCACTTACATGTGAAATCTAAAAAGACCAAGCTCATAGTAACAGGATAGAATCGTCATTACTAGGGGCTGAGCATTGGGGGAGGTGTTGGTCAAAGGATACAAATTTCCAGTAATGAGATAAATAAGTTCTGGGGATCTAATGTACAGCATGGTGACTATAGTTAACAATAATGCAGTATATACCTGAAATGTGCAAAGAGATTAGATCGTATGTTTCCACCATACATACCACACACAGACACACAGACACACACACACACACACACATACACACACAGAGAATAATTATGTTGAGGTGATGGAGTTGTTAACTAACCCTACTGTGGAAATTATTTCCCCATATATACATGTATCAAATTATCACGCTGTATTCCATAAACTTATACAACAATTATACTTCAATATTGCTGGGAAAAATAAAAAATGAAAGGGTCTTTTTTTTATTATGTTGAGAAAAAACAAAATGTATATTTTTCTATCAAATAGTTTTAATAAAGAGGCAGATTTTAGAAACCTGAAGGTTATAATCCCATGCTGATAATTTTCTTGCAATGATAGCATAATTTTGAAGGATGGCAATACATATTCCAATACAGTTTTTCAAAAATTGGTATATTCGAACTAGTAAGCTCATCATGATAACATAATAATTGTAATTGGGAGGAAATTGTGATTAACACCATGCTTTTTAAAAACTTTTTCAGGGTGTGTCTAAATTGTACTAATTTGTTTTGAAAGAAGAATTTAATGTGTGAGATCTGTGGAAAGATGATGGTGATTCTTGCCTAAGGAAATTAAATTGTGATCAAGTAATTTACTACATATCATAGAATCCCAAGTCCTTATAATCTAAATTTAAAATACATATTGCACAGAATAATAAAGATAAAGAGTATATGCATGTTAAAGGCAATTTGGCTACAGTACAATTCAATTCATATAAATTCTATGTCCTCTGTAAATCAGATTATTGACAAGAGAAATTTCTTTTAGTTGGAATATATCTATGTATCTATGTATGTGTATGTGTCTACAGGTACATATATATACACACATATATACACGAATATATTTATTTCAAATATATGTATTTGAAAATAAAAGACATAAAATTATTCATGTTTTCAGTGGATATCTGCAGTTAATATCTATTACTATAATTAACTAAGGCATTCATAAAGAAATAAAGTGAGCTAAAATTCAATACATAGCCCAGAACTGTTTAATCTTATTATGAAGAACAAAGAAACAATTTTGCCAATATAACTACTCAGAGTAGGTGACACTTTACACACATGAGTATTATGTTGGACAAACCTTTTGCCCTTCCCTTTCTGTATTATGTGAAGCTCAAAGAAAGGACACTTACTAAGCTTTAGAAGTAACACACACTGAAAATAGGACAAGAATTCACAAAATAGAAACCAGTGACCAAAGACACATTTTGTTCGTTTCATGTCCCTATTTTATTCCCGCATTTATTTCCATGTATTTTAAAGCATCTCTCCGTGTTGTTTTGTCCTTTTACTTGGCTAACTGAATCATCAAGGAGGATTAATGTGACTTTCAACCACCACGGACTTCTTTTGCCTTTTTCTCAGCACTCTCCTTCCCCACCCAGGCCAAAGTTCCTTTGAAGTCAATGGGAAGTCCGCATCAGAGGTGATTAGTAGGGCTCAGAGCAAACCAGAATAGCTTCCTGACAAAGCATTGTACCTTTCCACAAATATCCCCAGCCTGGAGTGTCACAACTCTTTTCTAAAAATCCAAGTTACTTACCTATTCAATCGAGCTCACTTTTAGTCCCTATGCCTTAGATCTGAGTCAGGCTGTTTGTTTGACCGCTTGGGACAAATACCTCTTTGGGTTGCATATTGAACCATGAACTTTTCCTGTCAGGACTTCTCCCACAGTGTGCAACTATCTCTGTGTGTCATCCTTCATAGAATGCTGCAAAGGACCTGAAAAACCGTAACACAGTGAAACGGGAAAGGTAGCTGCTGACAGGACAGAAATGATGAGGCGGAGACGTTCTGAGACAGCTGCTACTCCCTGACAGCTGCCTGAAAGCCAGTCAGGCAAAGCACCCCTGCCAACACCAAAGACAATTCTGGCAGAGCGTTGAAGCACACTCTCATAATTCTGGGAACTAGAGAAACATTTGCAATAGGAAGAGGACCAGCTACGTTCCAAACCTGCCTCTGCTGCTAGCCCCTACATACCTTTGGGCAAGACCAAGTACCTCTTGGAAAATATTTCTTAATGAAAGGAGTTTGAAGAAGAAATTTGGTTCCTTCCAGAATCTCATCATGAGAAATGTCACAGAATTTACTCATCCAAATGTTTTCGTCATTATCACCAATGACGGAGACTAGTTGGGATTTAAGGTACAAGAAGCAAAGTAATCCACAAAGGCATTACATATAAAGAGAAAAACAGGATATAAGGCAGAAATAAACCAAATGTCATGTCTTCAGAAAAGTCACTAACATGAAAATAAAAACTGGAAAGTCGGGTAGCTGTAGCTAGCATAATGTCATGCACAAAAAGATCCTGATTTTGGATGGAAATGTCTTCTTGTACCTCACATATCATTCTGTCATATGTAGCTACTTGTTATTTCGATCTCAGTAAAGATAGTAAAAGAAAAAAACAACTTGCTGCCAACCTTTTCATAATGTTTTGATATCTTTTTGTAGGCAAAACAGATACGTGATTCTAAGTATTTTGCTTATCATTCTTTATGACTATTTAAATTTCTAATTACTTGTGAGTGTGACACCTGTGATCCCTGAATTCTTCAATATCCAATATACCTTTGCGTGGCCTCCAAGGCAGATATAACATATTAAAATCATAGAGCTGCAAATGTTAGAAAATCCATTAAATATATATATTCAGCAGGCACATGAATTTCATAGAAAAAAGCCAGCACTGAAGTAATTGAAGGAAGCCCAGCATCCAACAAAGACTAAGGGATAAGAACAAATGAAGTGTATTTTGATTATGAACAAACTAACTTATCCAGTGCAAGACAAATTCCAGGGATATTTTATTTCATGAACAACATTAATTCAAGCAAAATCCATAAATATGAGACAAGTTTGTAGAAAATTTAAAAAAATGTAGAAAACAGTATTTAATTTGGGGGAAAAATAGATAAGAGAGAAGAAAAATCCATCTGGCCTGAAATATGGTAAACCTTTCCATAACCAAATTAACACAGCACTTTTAAGAAATTCCAGTTATTTGATAATAAGCATGACATGAAGAATAGCTCTCAGCAAATGAGATATTACTTTCTGTTGCAAATTTTTTCTTCAGAAAAATAATTGGTTTCTTAGTCAATGTCTTTCCAAACAGTAATTAATGAGACTGACAGTGGAGATCGGAGAAAACAATATTCACGGGTTAACTGTGAGAAAAATTAAAAAGAGTGAAATAGTTCACTATCTCAGTTTATGGAGTAAGTTGTTAGATACTTGAAAAAAGGATGAATAGAAGAGAATGCATATGTATTTCTCAGTATGACATCATCCTTATTTTGGCCTGTCTAAACAGGAAGTAGAACCAAGGCGTAAGCACATTTCATTTAGACATTAATAGAATGAGTTATATAATGAAGGAAAAATTAATTCACTGTAAGTATAGTTGGCTATTTGTAATTGCTATTTGCAAAGACAAATCAGAATTACCTTCAAAATTTCTTTCTAAAATTATGCTACATATTTGCTCCACTTTATATAGTGAGAAATACATTTGCAGATTCTGAAAAGTCTGTTCTTTTGAATTTAAGGGATCCATCTGTTTCATTGAATTATCAATAGACATTGTATTAATAAGACTCTAAGATAAATTTGAGGTTTTGAGGAGAAAAATATTCAACATACATCATGTCTATGATTTTTGAAAATATAAATACTTAAAAATATAAAAGGGGAATGTAAAATATGCTTGAAATGTATTGATTTATTAAGTCCCTGCCTGCTGGGAATCAAAGATAACTAGAAAGAACCTGATTAAATAACAAATGGCTAATTTTCAATTGTTGAGTGTTTTGCTCCCAAGTCAATCAATACACCTCAGTGATAAGAATATTTACAATTCAAAAAAAAATTTTTCAAAAAAAAAAAAGAATATTTACAATTCAGTCAGAAACATGGTAGAAGATATAAATAAGCTACTGTCATCTTTTGGCTGCAGTAAAATTACATGATTTATTTTAAATTAATTATGTAGTGCCAATTCCCTAGGTATCTTTTTAAGTGTGTCCTCAAATTTTATCCCCATTGTACAAGTGAGGAAACTAAAACACAAATAAGTTAACTAAAAAGAGAGATACTACTTATTATACTAATTATAAATTAGCATGCTCTGCCAGATGTATCACATTTTGTCATTATTTTGAGGGTTCACATAATCTTCTCTTTCAATAGGAAGTCAATTTCATAGTTGAGGAATTTGGATAGAAACAAGAAATTTACCAATACTGACAGTTTAAACAAGAACTTCTTAGCTTAAAATTAAGAACAAAAGAAGTTTTACATTAAAAAAATTTATGGCAAAAAAAGAAATGACTAATTTTTTTTTCCTTATGAAGAAAGAAATTAGTAACAGTCAGACAGAAGAAAGAGAGAGAGTGGAGCAGAAAGGTAGGAAGGAAAAGTGGGAGAAGTGGAGAAGAGAAATAAGAAAGGAGGAAGGAAGGGGTCATTATTCTGTTGGATTTCTTTTGATAGGTTTTATTTTAAATATCAAATAAGTATTTAAGGCTGATTACCTTGTGCATCAGTAAACTGATTTCTTGGATAATTTTTTTTTATGGTTATTTATTTATTGGGGCACCTGGGTGGCTCAGTGGGTTAAAGTCTCTGCCTTCGGCTCAGGTCATGATCCTGGGATCGAGCCCCTCATCAAGCTCTCTGCTCAGCGGGGAGCCTGCTTCCCTTCCTCTCTCTCTTCTTGCCTCTCTGCTTGCTTGTGATCTTTCTATCAAATAAATAAATAAAATCTTAAAAAAATATATTTATTTATTTATTTGTCAGGAAAAGAAATTGAGAGGAGAGAGCATAAGCAAGTGGAGTGGCAGGCAAGGCAGCCAGAGGGTAAAGCAGAGTCCTTGCAGAGGAGGGAGCCCAGTGTGGGACTCAATCCCTGGACCCTGGGATCATGACCTGAGCCAAAGCAGACACCCAAATAACTGAGCCACCCAGGCATCCCTCTTGGATACATTTTATAAGTGAGGGAAAAAAATTATAAGTAGCTAAGATATTAGCAAAAGGCAACATGAAATTTCAGTTCTCTATTTTGGAAAAAAAAAAGAACTATAAAACATGTGATAACTATAGGGGAGTTCCATATAAACAAGGTACAGTGACATTAGAAAATGTTTCCAATGATGGGCACCCATCTCTGAAGCAGAACGTCTTTGTTAGAGGAAATGTAATGATCTTCAAGAAAGATTATAATTGCACCATAAGCAAATGTAAGTGCAAATATCCACCATTTAGGGGTTGTCCAACATTGAGGGATGACTTTCCTACTTCTTACAATGACGTTCATGGGCTAGCAGCTACTCTGTTTATGTGACAGATAGATCCTTGAATTACTTGGTCACCCATCAGTGGATCAAGGGTAGGGAGAGAATCATTTCTCGAATAGCAGTTTCATGACTCAGCCTTGGGTAATCAATAGTGAAAGGTACTGACGATTCAAATGTCAACCCCCATTTTTTTTTTCCCTTTTGCTAAAGCAAAACCCTAGGAGATCCTGAATAAGTTTGCTCCCATGAGAAAATAACAGTGGTTTCCTCAATAATACAGAGTACAATAATATAGTCCAAAGAAATTAACTTCCACAAAAACAAAGCAATATTCTTCCAGTGTCCTGTGGAGAGTGTTTCTTCTAAACTTGGTCCTGGCATGCACCTGGATTGCCTCTCTATAAAAGGATAATCTCCTTCATAAAGCCTTGAAGCAGTATCTCTTAGCACAGAAAGTTGTTTTTGTTTTTTTTTTTAATTAATTGAGATCCTGTCTGTATGCCCACCCTCTTTCATTTTATTTACATATCTATCTATACATGTAAAACTGGACAATGAATTATTTCACTTTTTAATATAGATGGGAAAAAAACAAATGTCTTCATGGGACTGGTAGCTAAAGAGTTGTATATAAAAGCCTTTGTGTTAGCTAGTGTTTGATGAGAAAAGGAGAAGCACTCTCAATGGGATAGAAACTGAAATGTGTTATAACAATCAGACCTTGTGCATTTGTGGAAACGGGCGCAGTGGTCTAGTGGCTATGGCCTCTGCTTCTGGTTTGAGGTTTGAATTCAGTTTTAGAGGTTGGAAAGGAAAGGTAAATGCATACTTGGGAGAGAGCGAGAACTAACTGGAAGTATTATCTGTCTCCCACCTCCTCCAACCTTTAGGATAAGAGGGATTGCATGCAGGAGAGCCTGGCCCTCTTCACTATGGAACTGTGCACCCACTGGCTCAGGATTTGGGAAGTTGAAAGCGGAGATCCAAAGGGAAGAGAATGAGCTGCAGGTCTGACTGCTGGCCCAAACAACTAGTTAACCCAACAGATGAGTAATGTATGGAAGCAGCAGTAGCCCCTGGCCCTATGCAAACTTCAAAGCATAAAAATACATACACACATACATACATACATACATACATACAAAATGGGGCTGCTTCTCCTCCTACACAAATTTCTCTTATGGCCAACCTAATTTGATAGCATGTCATAAAGGAAATCTGTGAAGCAGAGCTCCAATTTAGCTAAATTGACAAAGTAAAAAGCCACCATAGGTTTCATTGTAGAAAGCAAATGAAAACACAGGCATAAATCTTTTTATACATCTTAACTGCAAAGATAGATAAGAGGTTTCCTAAAACTGTCCACAGGCTGTCTCAGGTTGTAAAGAAGTCTCTGCAGGTTTTAGTCATGATAAGAGGGCCTGAGTAATCTGCCCAATCCAGAAGAGGACATCTGATGCCCACAATGGAAAATAAGCCAGAAGAAACAAAAAAGCTTTATAAAAATTGTATATGCTCAAATGGTCCCTTTACACTTGCACAAATAGATGAGTAGTTGGAAGACGTCGATAGACCCAAATATGTGTATATATGTGTGTGAATGTGTATGTGTGTGTATATATAATTTTGAATTATCTATTTTTTAAATTGTTGAAGATATATAAGTACCATCTTCCATGATAGTTCAGAGTCTCTGAGCTTAAACTTATGTTTGATCATCAAAGACCTTTAATGATCTTCACATTAAATAACTTGTAGTCCCTTCGCACATTTAATTTTGTAAGAAATAAGTGAAAGCTTTACATTTTGGTGAGACAACTCCATTTGAATTTCAGGAATACACTTATTTTTTTTATTCAGGGGAGAACAATTATAAATATTGTTAATATTTATCTCAAGCCATTATAAGTACACATGTTTTCATATATGAACTATGGCAGTTCAGAAAACAAAGTACTTGCTATCCTGCGAAATGTCTCATTTTAATCCAATATATAGTATATGTGAGTTTCCATAAGAAAAAAAAGAATATTGTTTGAACACAAATCTCTATGGGTTGAGGGCCTTATCAAGTGTTTATCTGAATAACTTGCAATAGACTGGTTTTTATTTTAATCAAGTATGGACGTGAATAAACAATTTTGAAATCTATCTCTCTATCATCTGTCTCCTTCATTTTTCTGTAACAGCCATGCTTTATTCAAAACTGATCCTTGGGGGACAGCTGGGTGGCTCAGTATTGGCTCAGGTTATGACCTCAGGATCACAACTGAGATGGAGCCTGCTTAAAATTCTCTGTTTCCCTTTGCCCTCCCCCCTGCTTGTTTGTGCACATGCCTCTCTCTAAAATAAATGAATAAATCTAAAAAAAAAAAAAAAAAAAAAAAAAGAACAACAACAAAACAACCCAGATCCTTAGGATTTTAGCACTAAGGTCCTCCAAGAGATTCAATCAGGATATAATATGTTATACTCTAACATCTCATCCCTAGAGTAACCACTTAGTGATTATAGAAGGGCGTTAGAGACTGATGGGGATGCTACTGAAAAGAAAAGGAGGAGCATTGAATACGAAGATATCGGAAGAAATTAAATAAGGAAAGAAAAGAAGTGAAAAGAAAAATAAGAAAAGGAGAGGGAACACCCGGGTGGCTAAGTCAGTTAAGTGTCCAACCCTTGATTTCAGTCCAGGTCATGACCTCAGTGTCCTGGGATTCAGCCTCAGGTCAGGCTCTGCACTCAACAGTCTGCTTAAGGATTCTCCCCCACTGCCCTTACCCCCACTCTCTCTCTCTCAAATAAATAAATAAATATTTAAATAGGAGAGAAAAATTAGCTTTCATTCGTTGACTAGTCATCAAGGAATAGTGTTAAAATTTTGTCTGTCAGTGTCTCTTTCTTTCACACACACACACACACACACACATAACACACACTCACCTCACACATACACACCAAAAAACAACATTAAAAAAAAAGTCTTACTGTGCTCTGTATATAAACTGCACAGTCCATAAACACAACGAAGGTTAAAACACAGAGACTACATAGGATAATTATGGGAGCTTCTATCTCCTTTAATCCCTATCCCACCAGAATCTTTGTTCCCACTCTATGTTTAACAAATAATTATCCATTGTCATAGCTAGACTTGCCTGTCTTCTCTTTGAAGATTTCCCTAACCCTACTGAATTGGTCATCCCTATTTTGTGTAGTCTAATTATTTGTGACAATCTAAATGATCTTTGTAATAATTAGTGTTAGTAACTGTAAC
>RCUC01109630.1:0-11369 GCA_003697995.1 Taxidea taxus jeffersonii
CAAAGCCATAGATAACCACAGACGGGCAGCAAGAGGGGGAAGCTGGAAGGAGAAAAAAAGGCAAGAGAAGGAAGGACATCTATCACTTGATGCTATTTCTTTGCAAGGGACTCCGGCTCTTCTGAAGCGTGTTTGAAAAACACACAGGACACTGGGCTGCGTAATTTGCCACTTGGATTTCTGATTCTGTTTGAAGGTGGGCAAAATAATGACATGTGTTCCCTACTGGCTTCAAGGGTACAGAGCTTCAAACCTGTGTCCTGGCCCCAAGGTCATTTCTCATCAATGCCTTCTCTAAGAGGGCTGGCCCTGCCAGGGGCAGATGCAGAGAACATTCCAGGGCTTGATCTTATGGTGGCTCCTTGAACCGGCCCCACTGCATGTGTTGCCATTTGCACAGCATCAAGCACTTCTTTGTGATCTGAGACGGCAGGCATCCTGCACGAGTCTGCTTGAAGGCAGTGCAGCCTAGTGGTCTGACTCCTCCGCTCCCCCCCCCCCACCTGGGGCTTGTTCATCCTCATGGAAAGCCATCTGTGACTCTTAGAAGGCGGATTTAGTGGTAAGGCTTGCCTCAACTTGGGAAGGAAATTATGTGAGAAGGGACACACATGCTCACCACTGAGGGTTCTGCAACACCCCCTAGGCCAACACTTTGCAAGGCATTCAATGTGGTCATCCATGGGTCTTCTCTCTTATTCTGAACTCCTGCTAAGCCTAGAGGACTTGGGACACCTGACCCATGTCACACAGCTAAAAAGAGGTAGCAGAGCAAGGGCTAGGTGCTGAGTTCCAGACTATAGCATTTACTTCTTCAGCAGAAATGGGATAGAAAATTCTAGCAGTAAGAGTTAGAGTCACTGAGCAGTGACCATAGGAGGTCCTGGGCTAAGAGCTTCCTAAGCCCAGTCTCAGCAAAACCTCGCAGAAGCCTATGACATAGGGATCATCATGATCTCATCTTACAGACAAGAATCTACAACTCAGAGAGGTGAAGTCGCTTTCCCAACGTCACACAGCTATTAAGTGGCCAAGCTGGACTGAACCTCAGGCCATCTGACTTGAGCCCCGGCTGCTAAGGCTGGCCTGACAGCATCTCCATGGACTGCAGGTAACAGCTCTAAGTGAACTTGGTAGGGGATGGAGACCCTGGGGAACCTGCGAGTTTCCTAAAGAGGGAAGTTGCCACTCAGCGGCCACCAGCGGTTTCCAGGGGAAAATTCAGGTCCAGTGTTGTCGGACCCACCAGTTTCTCCAGAGAAATCAGAAATCTGGATGTCTGTGTGATAACACCAAGCTTTAAAAATTGGCAATTGGGGGCGCCTGGGTGGCTCAGTGGGTTAATCCTCTGCCTTCAGCTCAGGTCATGATCCCGGGGTCCTGGGATCGAGCCCCACATCGGGCTCTCTACTCTGCGGGGAGCCTGCTTTCTCCTCTCTCTCTCTGCCTGCTTGTGATCTCTGTCAAATAAATAAATAAAATATTTTTTAAAAATTGGCAATTGGTTTTAAGTTGGTTTTAAAACACAAAATATATATCGGGGCGCCTGGATGGCTCAGCGGGTTAAGGCCGCTGCCTTCGGCTCGGGTCATGATCCCAGGGTCGTGGGATCGAGCCCCGCATTGGGCTCTCTGCTCTGCGGACAGCCTGCCTCCTCCTCTCTCTCTCTGCCTCTCTGCCTACTTGTGATCTCTGTCTATCAAATAAATAAATAAAAAATCTTTGAAAAAAAAACACAATATATAAGAGAGACTAAAGAAATTTCACAGCCAGATGAATGAGCCTTGACCGGATCCTCATTTGAAAGTTCAAGCTCCGGAAGACATTTTTTGGCATGACCGGGAACATTTTAACATGATCGGCTATCTGATCATACGGTGGAAACTCCGTCCTTTTTCTTGGGTGTGCTACTGGAATTGTGGTGTGTGGGAGAATGTCCCTGTTCTTAGGGGATCCGCGCTGAATTATTCAGGGATGAAATGTCATGTCTGCAACTGATTTTCGAAAACGGCAGCAAAAAAACAAAGGAAAAAGAGAGAGAGAGAGAGGACAAGAGGAAGAAAGCAAGAGAGAAAATAAAAACACGGAGACTCCTGTAAAGCAAATATGACAAAATACTAATGATTGTCCCGTCTAGATTAGTAGTTCCTGACTGCGGAGTGATTCTACCCCTTGATGACATGTGGCTACGGCTAAGGATATGTGTGTGTGTGTGTGTGTGTTACTATCACAGCTGGGTGGTGGGGTGGGTACTACTGGCACCTAGTGGGTAGATCCCAAGGTGGTTGGCAAATACCCTTCACTGCCCAGGACAGCCCCCCACCACCAAGTATGAGCCAGCCCCAAATATTGGTGGTGCTGGGGGGTAAGAAACCTCACAGGTTGTTCTGGAGTTCTTTCTTATTATTCTTTCAAGTTTATTTGTTTTTCGGTTTGTTTGTTTTTGTATGTTTAAAATGTTTCACGGTATAAAAAAAAAAAGAAAGAAACTTAAAAATAAGAATGCATCAGTAGAAATAAAGTGCAGATCAAACAAAATTTGTCTGTGGGGTTTTGTAACCATAGCCGGCCGGCCACCTTTTGCAGCCCCCGCTTCCAATAAATAGTGGCTGGATGTCACACTGCGGTCGCTGGTGAATGTGTCTGTGGAGTTCTTACACCAGCGTGAGCAAGACCCCCACAGCTCCTGGAATTACTGACTTTCTCCTGCTTCCCGGCCCATTCAGCCCAGAAGGAAGCGGGTCACATGCCCAGGACTCTGAGCCTGAAAACTGACATCACCGAGGCCTCTTCTGGGATCACATGAGTACAAGGGGCCACGAAAACAGTTGGTGCCATGGGGACAGCCAGGGGCAGCAAGTCTTTGAAGGGTTGGGCAAAAGGAGAACAAATCCCTCATCCCACTAACCCTCGTGGCCCAAGACAAAATAAATTAAGGGGCTGCAGAAAAGACATTGGATTCACCTGGAAGCCACCTTAGACCCTCTCTGAGGCCAAGTTCACGGGTGCTGGCCCCACCCAATTCACCCCTCAGCCACTACAGGCAACAGCTAATGAGTTCCAGCTGTGGCCCGGACTCCAAATGATTCAAGGCATCCACTGGGCAAGACGCATCTGGACGGTCCTTGGGGGCAGCCCCTGCCCCGCACCACAACCACACAGAAAGCCCTATACATGCAGACAACACACAACAGAATGCAAATAAGAGAGTCAGAGTGGATTAATTCCTCCTTCCCCAACCGTGTGCGATAGTCCCAAACTCAAGAATAGTGTTTGTGAAGGTGGAGGGCACTTTTTACGAGCCATTCAGGGAGGCTGTTCAATGTGGATTTCTAGGGCTCATCCCAGACCTACACTGATCTGGAATCCCTCCAGGACAGAACAGGAGAATGTGCATTTTGCATTTTTAGGAAGCCCCCCCCCCCCCGCCCCAGATGCTAAGGGAAACTGAAAGCACAGCTGAAACCAGGGGGCTCAGGATTGCAGTTTCCCCGTGTGACCTTGGGCCCCCACCCTAACTGGATATTCTCACCTATAAATGAGAATTAACAGCACCCTGTCTCATAGCTGTGAGCACTAAATGAGAGATTTACACACACACACATGCACTCACGCATGCACGTACATTCACACGTACACATGTGCATGCGCACACACACACACGCACACACCCTAGTACGGTGCCTGGCAAACGTTAGTTCTTTTTCCTTACTAGTGATCCGCCTGGCACTGGAAAGCCTAGAGAGCTTTACAGAAGTACACAGGCTTCGCGCAGCCCTGAAGATTCTGATCTGAATTGTTGAGAGTGGGGCACCCAACAACAGGATTTTTTAAAGAGCATTCCAGGTAGATTGGAAGCCAGGGTTGAAAATTATACCCTGGAAACTGCCAATAAAAATCAACTATTCTTGGGGGCACCTGGGTGGCTCCGGAGGCGGAGCCTCCAACACTTACTCTCAGCTCAGGTGTTGATCTCAGGGTGGAGAGTTCAAGCCCCAGGACGGGCTCCACCGTTGGGGGGGGCGGGGGAATCAATTGTTCTTTCTAAGAGAATGCACTTCCAGCGCATTCTGGAATTCCCAAAATGTGTACAGAGGAGAAGCCAAGTGGAGGCTGGTACCAGAGGACTGGGTGCCCCCGGATTCCACCCCCAAGTAGCCCTTTCCAGGTACCTGCAGAAGAAAGTGGCTGCAACCAGCTAGGCTGGATGATTCTTTTTCTCCTGACAGAGCTGCAAGGGAACAGGACAGGAAGCTGAGTCCCTGCTAGGCCCTCTGGTCTGCCTTAGAGCGCTGTCTCCACAGGAATACCCAGATCAAAGAGGGCCTAAAGCTAGCATCACCTTCTCCCCCAGACGTCCAAAGGGAGCCGCCCACCCTTAGCCCGGCTCCCACCTTCTCACTTCCCTTCTCTCGCCCTTCCTACCCTCCCTAACCCCCCACCCAAACACCCAGGAGGCCTCCTTTAGGTGCTGGTTTGCAAGGAAAAGGCTCAGTGGATATTTCGGCAGAAGAATTAACCCGAATCTGCAAGGCAGCCTACCTATCCCTGGGTGACTCTCTCCCTACCAAGGCGACAACCGCCTCCTGCCGCAGTCCTCCTGCCTCGGCCCTCCCCCCTCACCTTAACACAGACCCCTGGAAGCTATAGGGATTGGCAGCGGAACCGCCGCTGGGGGTGGTGACCTGGCATCTTGGGGGTTGCAGGAGGTGGGCGGGGCCAGCGTGTTACTCTTAGTTGGTCAGTGTTTCTTGAATACCCTCAGAGCTGACTTCGTGCCTCGAGACCCCGACATCCATCCACGCCTCTCTGCTGACCCAAACCAAGACCAACTTCTTCACCTCGTCCCCCAAATCCCTCCTCACCGGGTCGGGGGAGAAAAGAAAGTCATCGGATACTCCGCGTATAAATAGAAAATAATTACTGGTGAGGTGGTACTGTTCCTTCGCCTATTTTTGGTGGGTCTCTTTGTTCAGATTTTTTAGGCAGGCGCTCGGATTGCATGCATCCACACGCGCACACATGGGCCCCCGCCGGAGGTGTGGGGAGGGTGTGTGTCTGCGCGTAGTGGGGGGGACACACGGCGACCCCGTCGCCCCCAGTCGGAAAGACCAACGAGCTTGCGCCCAACCATCCAGCGGCTCGAAGACTGCCTGTCGCTCTTCGACCCCGCCCGCCCAGACCTCACGCCAACCCCGGCCTCTGTCGGGTCTGGGGGCTGCGTCCTCGTGCCTGTGTCCTCCGCCTCCAAAGTTACTGGGTTGCGCGAATCAATTTAGACACTTTTAAAAAAAGCAAAAGGCAAATAGCTCCATTAATCCCCAAATGCCTTCTCCCATCTGCTGCGACTTGCTCGCGCTGGGACTTGCATAATGAATAAGGCAACCGGGAAAGTTGACGAATCAGGGTGTTGGGGGGCGGCGGGGGGTTGGGGGGGTGAGCAGGGCTCCCGTCCTTGGAGTTCACGCCAACCCCGCCAAGGGGCTCAGCGCGCAGCTGAGGCCACGGCCCCCAGCAGGGAGAGGTGGTGACGGGGGAAAGGGGCGAGGGTTTGGGGAGGGGGGAGGCAACCGAGGTCCCAATTCCAGGGACCTGGCAGCTCCGGGAGAGCGAGGCGGCCGCTCCAGGCAAGGCTTTTGTTCTCGCCCTCCCCTCGCTTTCCACCTCCCTCGCCTCTTTTTTCGCGAGCCGTACGAGTTGCAGGCGGCACACACTCCTTCCCTCCCTTCCTCCCTCCCTCCCTCACACACGCGCGCGCGGGCTCACACACGCCCCCCTTCCCTTTCGGGCTCGCCTGCCCTGTTTACCTAGAGGCTGGGATGTGGAATCCGAGCCGAGGACCCCTCCCCAAAACCCAAGACTTCGGGGCCACGGGCTCCCGGGCTGTGTGTCTCCGGTCCGCTTCAATCCTAGGCGGGAGGGGGCGGCGGGAGGGTGGAGGGGGCAGAGACCCCCGACACACACGCATACACACTCTCAAATCCACACCTGTGCGGAGCCCAGCGCCCCCTCTCCGCGCTCCCAGCCGAAGTTGGCTTTCCCGGGCGACCTCCCCCAGTCGAGACGCGGTTGGGGGCGGGGGGGGGAGCGCCATTGCCCGGGGAAAGGTGGAGAGGGAAGAGCGGGGAGAGCGGCGCCGGGAGGGGAGGCGGAGTGGGGAGGCAGCCCACCTGGACATGTGCTCCCTTTGGGGCCGGTGCGCTTTCTCCAGCCCCAGCTTGGTGAAGATGCCTACAAGCACCATGACGGCCACCACCCCGCAGATGATGTAAACGATCAGGTTGGTCTTGTCCTTGGTGGGGTCGTGCAGGGGGTCGTCCTTGCGCGCGGGGGGCTTGCCGGTGTTGAGCCAGAGCGGAGTGTCGTAGTTGGTGCAGGTGCTCTGGTTTAATCGCCGCTTCTTAAACGTGCAGCAGAACCGGAAGCCACAAGTCCCGCAGCAGAAGATGAAGTCGCCCGAGCTGCAGTTGAACGGCGGGTCCCACTGGCCCATGACATCGAAGTAGCCCCTGCAGAAGTCCGGCGTGGGCGCCCGGGTGGGGGGCGCGTCCGAGACCCCCGCGCCCTCACCCGCCTCTCCGGAGGCGCCCCCGGAGCGGTTGCCCCCCGCCAGCACTACCACGCCGCCCAGCTGCGCCAGCTGCCCGTGCCCCGCTCGCTCCTGCGCCCGGCACACGCGGGCGCACAGCTCGGTGAGGAAGCAGCCGAGGAGCAGCCGGAGGACGCGGCGCATCGTGTCTCCCAGCCCGGGCTCGGCCGCTCGGCCGCCGCTGGAGCCGCTGCAGCCGCCTCTCGAGGCGCGGCCGAAGCTGCCGAGGCTGCTGCCGGGGGCTGCGAGCCGCCGCGGGCCGCACATGCAGGGAGCGGCGCGGGGCGCTCGGTGGTCGGCGGCCACTGCGCTCGGCTCAGCCCGCGTTCGCCTCCAGCGCGCCGCGCGCCGAGGGGCCGGCCGGGGAGGAGCGCGCCTGGCCGGGCGGGGGGGAGGATGAGCGGGGGCAAGCGCGAGGTGCAGGTCCGGCCGGCTACGGGGAGAGGCGGGGGCCGGAGAGCAGGGGAGAGTCGGTCTGCTCGCGCTTCTCCTCCGCCCGCGGCTTCGGACCAGCCGCCCCGAGCCCGCTCGCAGGATCCCTCTCACCTCTCCAGCTCGCCAAGTGCGCTGGAGAGAGCGAAGCAACACTTGTGGAATGAAGGGAGGGCAGGAGGGAAGGGGGAGGGGGAGGAGGGCGGGCAGAGGAGGGAAGGGGGGTGGAACGGGCGCGAGCTCGAGAGGGGCGGGGGCGCGGAAGAGGTGACTCGGGCGGGCGGGCGCGAGTTGGGGGGCGTGCAGAGCTGAGCTAGGCTGGCGGGCGGGGAGGAGGGAGCTTCTTCCGCAGCCGCCCGGGCTGGAGGCACCGCTCGGGTTTCCCGGCAGGTGGAGGACCGCTGCGGGACCTCCCGCGCCCTCTCTGGGCGGGAGGGGCGGCTCAGACCTGTTCTGGGCGCAGAGGCGGCTCCGCCCGTGGCTTTTTCAGGCGTGCGTGCGCAGGAGCTGCGGCTCGAATCTGCCCTCCAGGGAAGGGGTGACTCGGAGGGGATAAGGACAGACTAAGTGGCTTCCACTCCAAGACAGACGGGGGCACAGTCTGATCAGGCTCGCCCTTTCCAGGTGCACCGGGCTACCTCACTCTTCCCCCGACTGCGCCCTCCAAGCCAGGCGTGCCTCCCGGATGGTTCAACTCCCTGGGACAAGCCGAGGACCAAGGCTGAGCAGGGAAGGCGGGGTGGCAAGCCACTGGGCCCGGGGTAAGCACCCCCGGGAGGGGGCCCCGGGACGAACTATAGTCAAGGAAGCCCGGGGGTAGGGGGAGGCAGCAGATAAGGCCGAGGCAGTGGCACGTCCCACGTCCCCGAATGCCTTTCCTTGGGACTCTCCCAGGTCCCTGGACCTGCCACTTTCTGTCCCTCTACGACCTCGCAGCGTTCCCTGCGTTCCACAGGAGGGCACACCGCGGCGCCGCCTCTGCGCGCCCAGATCTGGTGCAGCGCAAGGCCTGGGCACCCGGCTTCAGCCACCCTCCCGCACCTGGAACCCCGCGCGTGGGTCTCCGGAGCCGGCTGGCCCCTGTGCTCACCGAGCCCCCCAGACATCCTCACCGGTGCTGCAGAGTCCGGCGTTGCGTCCTCAGCTTCCAGCCTCCGGTTGCCTGTCAGGAATTTCCAAATCTGCCTTCTCCACTCAGCCGTTTCCAGTCATCCTCCGTCCCTCTCCCCTTTCTCCCACTTCTTCTTTCCTCTGCTTGAATTTGACTCCAGTAGCCCCCAAAACGGGATTTGCACCAAAGCTGCTACACCGAATTTAGATCTCCACACGCCCCTGCGTTTTGTTTTTAATTGCATTAACTAAGTATACACTTTGCAGTGGGCTAGGCGATTTGCAGGGAAAGGATGTCTCTGTCACCCTCCCCTCCATTAGGCTGCAGTCAGGGGCTTCTGGGGGCATTTTCAAAGCCCCAAAAAGTTGGGCCACAAGTAAAATGACACACTGGGTCCCCTTCATTGAAAAAGCATGGGGGCTGGGTGTTGGGCTCTACCGCAAGTTTTCTCAGAAGGAGAGGGAGTTTCCCTAAGGGTGCCTTCTCTTTGAACAATGTCACCTAGTGTCTTCCCCAAGACTCAGAAACAATGTTTGCTCCTGTTGTTTCCCATTCCAGCAAAAACCCCAGGCCAGCCCTGATGGAGCATATCCAGAGTGTAGCAGCCCTAGAAGATTCGTTGAATTACGGGCTGTGTTTTGTCCCAAACCCACCTGGACAAGGTATGAGATTGTTTAGTCTAAATCCATCGGCTCCACGGTAATGGGATCCCAGAATAGGATAGTGTGGCACGTCTGTCGACCCACACCCACGACCACGGTGTGAGTCTCTACAAACACAAGCATTGGTGTGTGAGAGCTAATGATAGCTGACATTTATTCAGTGCCTGCAACAAGCCCACTAAGCCTGTCTTTTCTAAAATCACCTCCTCACAGATGCTTAGAACAGTGCCTAGCTTCTAGCAGACAATCTGGGAAATGTTCGCTAAAACATTTGAGGGACTGATCTCATTTAACTCTATCTGCTAGATAATATAACGGGGCCCACACAACAGAGGGAGAGACTGAGGCCCAAAACAATTAAGCCAGTTCCCCCCACCGAAGTGCCTCGGTTGGCTTTTGACCTGAGAAACTTGACTCCTGGGCCTGTGTTCCAACCACTGCAGGTAGTGCCTTCCTAAAATAGGCCTCCAGACTCCCTGTGCACCCGACGTCTGTCCCCCCACACTGACATGGTAAAGTCCAGGGCAGAAAGGGGCTTTGACTCCTACAGTCATGCAGCACCTACAGCAGTGCTGGACGTGAGAAGCACTCAAAAATATATTTACAGGGACGCCTGGGTGGCTCAGTGGGTTAAGCTGCTGCCTTCGGCTCGGGTCATGATCCCAGGGTCCTGGGATCGAGTCCCACATCGGGCTCTCTGCTTGGCAGGGAGCCTGCTTCTCCCCTCCCCTCTCTGCCTGCCTCTCTGCCTACTTGTGTGATCTCTGTCTGTCAAATAAATAAATAAAATCTTTAAAAAATATATATATATTTACAGTCTGCTTTGATTAACGTGTCAAGATCTTTGGTGCAAGACCCTTGGTGTTAAACCAAGAGAGGAAAGGGACAGACGATGGGATTTCTGCTGCGGGGACCGTGCAGAGGGGTTGGGGTATTTCTACACAATAAATCGGGGAGGGCTCCTCCAGCAGGCTTGCCAGGGTCTAGGAAGCTGAGACTCAGAGAGGTTAAGGGCTTTGTCCAAGGTCAAGTGTTCAGCAAATGGGAAAGCAGGGGCTAGATGCAGACTGCCAGATTCCTAATCATCGCTTTCTTGCGTTCCCACCCCATTGCACCCCACCGAGGCACCTCCCAGCCAGCATCAGGGCTGGGAGCTTAGGGCAAAAGCCTGATAGAAGAGTAGGTCACAGACACTTTCCCCTACGAGCTGGGGGTTTTCAGACACTTCTAAATTTGATTTGAAAAAAGAAAACCTTAGCGAAGAGACAAAATCTAGACATAAAAGTCCATTTCAGAATCTGCCTCCAATCTCTTTAAAATATTGCCTGTCACCAGGACATTTGAGTCCGGTCCTCAGAGGAGACTCACTCTGGCTGCTGTTCCCGGCTTTAATTAACAGAGACTGCCCCCTGTTTGTGACAAGGAGAGTGCAGGGATCCTGCTTGGGAAAGCAGCAGACCTGATCTACCCCTTGTGGCTTTTTTGCCAGATCCCAAACCTTGGGCCCACTGTCCCCCCAGCCCCTACCCTGCCGTGAGCTTCACCCAGACCATATTCCCTTGCTGCTCCCACCTGCCAAGGCGGCTGCAATATGGAGTATTCTCCACACCTGTTTCCCAAGCCTTTGAAAAACATTTACAAGAGGGGGAAACGTCTAGGTTCATTTTACTCTTTAAAGGTAGACAGTCCCCCCACTTTTTAAAATTTTTATTTAGTTGAAAGAGAGAGAGCATGAGCAAGGGGAGAGGGAGAAGCATACTCCCCACTGAGCAGAGAGCCCAAGATCATGACCTGAGCAGAAGGCAGACATTTAACCAGGACCCCAAGATCATGATCTGAGCTGAAGGCAGACATTTAACCGACTGAGCCACCAGGTACCCTGGAAGAAAGTCCCTTTCCTCTGGGTATGTCAACTCAATCAAAGAGTCACTACTTGCTAATAGATGTGTGATTATTGAGAACATGCCCTCATTCAGAACACGTGATTGAAAAAGTATGTCTTTCAGGGCTCCTGGGGGAGGGGGTGGTGTATAAACTTCCTAATTGAAACACCTGGCAAGTTCATGAAATGAAAAATCATCAAATACTACCCCCCACCACTAGCCTGATGAATTCATGCAAATGTGTTGAAATTAAAATGCAGCTCTTAATGAAAGTACTTTCTATGAAAGGAGATGATGATATTATTATTTACAACACAGGCACTTTTAATATCTAAAGAAGAATCTCGTTCGCTCTAGGCTTAATTACGTCAGCCTCCAGTACAGCTTGCAACAAGACCAGATCCATACTCCCCAGCAGTTAGGGGAGGGAACCACGGGGCACAGAATGTTGGCTTACCCGGAGTGCAACCGGGGTCCGTAACCAACTCAGCAAATTCAATTATGTACCCCATGGTCCTTGCTGGAAGTTGTTTGTTAGTAAGTCCTCATCAGATAGCTTTTAGGGTTTCAAAAAGGTTTCTTAGCAACTGTTAGCCTTGAGGGGGAATAAAAAAATAAGAGCGAGAGTGATGACCCAGAAGCTGTTGGTTTGAAAATTTAGGATGTAACTGGGTGAAAATCGAACCCCCCCC
>RCUC01109632.1:0-23280 GCA_003697995.1 Taxidea taxus jeffersonii
AGAAATGACACTACTGAGAGCTCTAGTTCCCTCTCCCCATGGGTAGGCTCTGACCTATCCTTTGCCACGTTCCCTCACCTTTTGCTGCCTTGGGAGTTAAGATTCAGGGGAAGGGGGTGGGGGGCTGGGGACGGGGAGAGAGAAAACTTTTGGACCTGGGTCTGTGCACAGCTTCCAAAATTCTTTTTGCTCCTGCCTCTGCACTACTCTTTATTGAGCCAAAGCTCTCTGATTAATGTGAAGCAAACATCAGGGTCAAGGAGGAGAAAAAAAAAGGCGGTAAACCTCTGCATTCTTTTCTTAATCAGATTAACTTAAGGTAGGGAGGGATTCAATCAAAGACGACACATCGTTCTTATCTCTTATACCAACTCCAATCCATTGGTATTGGCCGCCTGGACCACTGTGTCCTGAAGGATTCTGAGGTTGGGTCTGGCTAAGCGGAAAAGCATGGCATGATCAATTACTCTCCTCCATGGGCACGGGAAGGGTGAGGGGCAACTCACAAGCCACAGCAAGAGACTGGTCCAGCATCTTGGGAGCAATGGAAGAGCTAGAATGTTCTGGCCTCCAATGGAAAACAAAGACCCTTATTTAGTTGCAACGTAAATATATATCTGAATGGCATTGGCATAGAATAATGGTGCTATATTTCCATAACTATAAGAGGAGGAAGGGTAGAAAGGGAAGGTTTGAGCTGCTGTCACCCGTGTTCTAATTTCTGTGGTGTTTTTTTTCTTTCCTTCTTTCTTGTGCTCATATGATCCCATGGAAACCAGAACCACACGAGTAATTAATACTCAACAAGTGGATAAGCATTAGGCAGGTGTCATTTACAGAGTAATACCAAATCAGGTTTCTTTTACCCATGGCTTCCAATCAGTTGGTGTGGGCTGGTCTCACGCTCCTGAATTCCTGAGCCTGGAAGGTGTTTGGATGCCTGAGGCCTGGGGCTGTTAGCTGACACCCTGTGACCCCATGGTGCAGCACCCTATTCTGACAGGATACAAGGACACTGGTTACCCCCAAGACAACATCTGGCCAAGCACCCAGGGCCACATAGGCCCCTCGGTCTTTTTTTTTTTTTTTTTTTTTAAGATTTTATTTATTTATTTGTCAGGGAGCACAAGCAGGGACAGCAGCAGGTAGAGAGAGAGGGAGAAGCAGACTCACCGCCAAGCAGGGAGCCCGATGCAGGCGGGCCTCAATCCCAGGACCCTGAGAATGCCCCTCCCCTCCTCGCTGACATTCTTTTCCCTGCTTTCCTTTAAACCCCTGTCTGAGACACACCTCCATTCACCATCAAGCAGAAGTGCCCCCCACCTCCGCAATGGGTGACTGAGGATGCTGAGTCTCTTCCCCATCAGGACTCTCCAACCAGAGGTCAGAAATAGACCCTCCTTAGGAAAACAGAGATAACTTCCCTTTAATCTGACATTTTACAGTTCGAGAGCATTTTGGCAAATCTGATCTCGTTGTTAATTTTATCTCATTAAGGCAGTTTTTGGCCATTTCTCAGTCAGGAAGCTGAGTCTCAGAGAAAATAAATTGTCCCGGGCCACGTGACAAGTAAGTGACAGAGGCAGGGCCTAAACACAGCCTGTCCGGACTCTGTAAGTGACCCTCTCTCCCCATAATCAGGCTGTCTGGCCCAACTTTTCATCTTCAGCCATCGTCCCTGTAAAACTGCTTCCTAGGGCAGGTTTTTGCATCTTGTGACATCATCACTGCTTCTTAGCCCCACTGAAACCTAATTTCTTCATGGTACCTTGAATCCAGCAACAGAGAAATGACCGTCTCCTAGCTGACACCCTTTTTTCCAGGGTTCAAATTCTCCTGGAGGAATAAGACATTCGGATAATGACAATTTAATTAAAATTTGTTAATTTGACATTCATCTTCTGAACCTCGGGAACAGGACATGACAGAGACTCACACGAGCAGAGAAGGATGCCATGTGGGGGTGGGGCAGGAATGAAGCCCACCTGCTTTAGGAACCTCGCCCACCCAGTGATCTCCAGACATAGGCGAGCTGTGCTTGTAGCCAGGGAGAAGTACAGAATAAAGCCAACCAAGAAATCAGAAATGGAAAACATTTCTGGGAGGGACCTACTTGGCTCTTCCACCATCAGCGGGAGGTTCTCTCCCAAGGAAAGCAGAGGAGACATCTGCTTTGAATATTTTTGTTCTTCTATAGTACCACCAAATGCTAGACTGCAGTGCTCTTATTTATTTTGCCAAGAATTAAACTGCATTGGTTTCTCTGTTTTTCACCAGAGTCCTGGGCACCAGGCACGAAGCTGAGAGTAGAGAATACCTGCAAATTCGGTGGGAGAGCCCTAGATTAATTCTGGGTCCAGGATGCTTTACGATGCATGAGGCAGATTTTCTGCGTCTCTATATTTGCCAACTCTTGTTCCACTCATATATTTCAAAGGTAATGGAGGCCAACATTTTTATCAATCCCACTGATATAAATCTCACTCTATCAAACCAGAACACTGTTTTAGGACCTCCATTCCAACCTTGATTCTGACATTTTTTTTTTAATCCTACCTAAATACCTTGTGCTGCACAAAGCTTCTTTGACCAGCCCCAGCCAAAGTGCTTCTGTAACAGTTCCCGGCATGTAGTAAGCATTTAGTAAGTGTTAGTGATTATTGTTAGCAACATGGGCCTTAATATCAGCAGCATACATTCCTTTTGAACTTTCGATATACAGTATGACAATTTCCAGAAGATGCACCGTAACTAGTTACTATTGTTTCTAATCTGAACGGCAACATAAAATCTGGCCACAGTCCCTTGTAGGAGTCCTTCTGTGGTAGAAACAGCAGGCGGCTCTACAATGTCTGAGATGCTGAAGAAGCTTGAAAATCTTGATTCTGCCCCACCCTGCGAGGTCAAGGTGCTTTTAGCATTCAGCCTAACCCAGCTCAGGGCACCCCTTACAGGAAGCCAGCCCTGAGGAACAGGGCTTACTGGGGGCAAGAATCCAGTTCTGTTTCCTCCTGGGCACACTGCTAGACTACATTTCCCAGCCACCCTTGCTGTGGAGAGGGATCACGTGACTGTGGCTTGGCCAGTGAAATGTGACCAGAACTGATGTGCATGGATGTCCAGTCCTAGCCTATCTAAAACAGACAACCTTTCCAATGCAACCCTTCATGTCTGGGTCTTCCCCATCCATAAGACTAGATCCAAGGCCCAAGGTGACATCAGAGACATGGGATGGAAGAAACTTGGCCCACAAGTCTCTATTTGGAGGACAGCAAAAAGCAGTGAAATGCACACCCACACTGAACTGTTGCATAAGCAGGAGTGATCTTTTGTATTACGTTCAAGTACTTAAAACTTGGGATTCTTAGGTCCAGCAGTGAGCACTAATACAGAGTGTTCACTTATTTGGGAGACAAAGGAAGCAAATTGTTGTATGTGCCCTCCCAACAAGTTCTGATGAAAGAGGACATCAGTTGACATACTTTTATTTACCATATAAGTTCATGGTACAAAGCAACCGGCACTGGCAAGCATGAAGAAATGAAACAGATAAAAGTCTTGTTGCTTGGAGGGAAACTCTGGTGGAAGGCCAGAAATTTCTCCCTGCCCTGCCCCTATAGGGATATGAGCATTCTTGGGCATTATGAGCTATGGTTCTGCTAATTCTGGAAAGTTCCATTCTGAGAGCTTGCTGAGGCCTTTAAGTAGTATCATTTTCATCTCTGTTAAACCTGAGGACCCCAAGAGTGCCACCTGGCTGAGAATTCTCTGTCTTGACCAGGCACACAAGAGCCCCACACCATGCAGAGAAGACAGGGGCCCCAGGCCTTTTTAGAATGTTAACACAGAGTGGAACTCAAGCATGACACATCCCTTGTCTGAACTAACATTTTCTCATCTGTACATGACGGGGTTGGGTCAGATTACAAACTAGTAGCTGGGGAGAAAGTGCAGCCTGCAGGTGTGTATTACTTGGCTTGCAAGGTAAAGTTACATATATTTTAATTAGTTCCCAACAGTTAAAAAATTGGGATTTTTGCATTTAAAAATCTGACAGCTCTTGAAAAGTCTGGCAACACTAGGCTTGTGTTCCCTCAGGGCAACAATTGGCTTTCCTCTCCAGACATGACATATGCTCTCTGGGTTGCATAAATCCTGCCCTATCCACCTGGACTATTCATTCATTTACAATACCTGCCTGGATGGCCTGTACTGGTACTTGAGTTTGAGACCCTGCATCTAGATGATTTTTAGCAGTCCATTCTGCCCGATTCATCTGAACAAGGTCTGAATCACTTTGTCATAATCTCTTGCTGCATAACAAACTGTCCCAACACACAGTGACTTAAAACAACCACTGTTTAATTATATCTTGTGATTTTGTGGGTCAGGAGTTCAATAGAGCTTTGGTAGACATGTCTTCTGTTTCATATGATGTTAACAGAGGTCTTTCATTCCTCTTCAGCTGGTGGATGAGCTGGTATGGAGAGTCTAAGACTGCTCCACTCACATGCCTGATGCCTTGGCACAGAGATGGTTGGAAGTCTAGGATTTCCTGGGTCTGTCCCCTGGAGCACCTCCATGAGACGTCTCCAGCACAGCATACAATCTATGGCTGGACTCATGTGGTGGCTCAGGGTTCCTGGAGTGAGAATTCCAGGAAATTCAGACAGAGGCCGTAAGGTCTCTTGAAACCTCGTCTCAGATAGTCTGGAACATCACTTCAGCCATATTCTATTATTAAGCAAGTCACTAGGCCAGCCTAGTCATGGGGAGGGGAATTAAACTCAATAGGAATAATATAAAAGAATTTATAACATCTTTAATCTACTCGTTTATTATTTAAATTTGGTTGCCCTGAGTTAGAAGATACTGATTATGCTAAATAAATGGGTCTTATAATAATTCACTGTATTTCATTAACCTGATGTCCCTGAATCCAGAAACAGAAGATAGGTTTATAAAGGAGATAGCTCATTCTACATGGTGCCCATTGCCCTTTTAGATGTCCCACATGGCACACAATATCACAAAAGACACTTTAGAATACAAATAATTGAACTGCAAGCTTTTATAAGATAAAAAGAGAAGAAAGTATTTATTCATACAAGTAAAAGTATTTATTCATACAAGTAAAAGTAATTACATAGGTAAATACAGTATAAATAGATGTACACTTTTTAATTCTCTTCTTTTATCTGATTTAAAAGACAACTACATAAACAAATAATTATAAAACCGAGCCATGGCCTTATAATGCATAAAGATGTAATTTGGATGATGAAAATAGCATAGAGGAGAGGGAAGGAATGGTTCTTTATCTGAGGCAAAATTTCTGTATCCTATTAAAATTAAGTTAGCATTAATCCAAACTAGATTATTATGACTTAAGATGCTAGTTGCAGTCCCTGGGGCAATTACTAAGAAAAATAAAATATATTGTAAAAGAAGGAACACAGAGAATAAAATAGTAAATTGAAAATATCTATTTAATATAAAACAACTCATGAATGGAGAAATGGAAGACTGTAAAAGAGATAAGACATACAGAAAACATATAGCAAAATAGAAGATGTAAATCCTATTTTTTAAAGGATCACATTAAATGTAAATGAATCAAACAGTCCAATCAAAAGGTAGAGAGGTTAGCAGAGTGGATAAAAACAGGATCCAGCTATATGATGTCTACAAGGGACATGCTTTAGATTCAAAAACACAAATAGGTTGAAAGTAAAAGAATAAACAGATAAATGTTTGGCTCATGTCTCCAAAAAGCAAAAGAATAAAACTTGCATCAACGTTAGCTGGATCTAGGAGTTCTAATGATGTTGTCAGGACTCAGTCTTACTCATTTAAGCATTCATCAGTGTTAGCTCCACTCTCGGTTATTCGGCTCCACCCCTGGAAGCGTCCAGTTTAGCAACTCCAATGCAAAGTAAACTTTTTCTCTACTGTACCAGCAAACTTCCTGGTTTGAGTTTCATTGGCCTGCTTGGGTCAGATGTCCACCCCTGAGCCAGTTCCAATGACCAAGCATGAGTCATGTTCCCTACCCTGGATTCAGAGACAGTTTGGCTCAGCCTCTCCTGAACAGTATGCCTGAGAGTAGGTGAAGGGTGCTCCTACAATGAAAGCCAAGGAGCTATAAACGTAATAAATGAGAGTGCATACATGGCCAGCCACTCAACTAATGCCCACCGCCCATGTATTGGGTCATCTTGGGTCAGAGGGACATTCTCTAACCATAGAAAAAAGCAAAGCTCCTAAACTATGAAGAGTTGAAACTTATGTCTTTATGTCCATGTTTTAATTGTCCAAAAGGGAGACTGAGAAAAAGAAGGATGGAACCTGATACTGTGAAACACCTGCTCTGCACCAGTCTTCTGTACATACCTAATCTTACTCAAGCTGTGTTAAACCCCGTGCACTAGATGGAATGCTCAGCCTTTTGGAAATGAGGAAATCGAGGCACAAGGAGATCAGTCATTTTACCAATGTGCCAAGTAGTAGAGTCAGAATTCCACCCCAGTCAACACAACCTCAGAGCCTAGGGTTCTTTTCTGTACGCCATTGCCTGCATCATATTGCATATCATGTCATAGCTATGTACCTTCCTACCTGTCTGTGTTTGGTTGACAACTGGGAAGAAGCCACAGACATGCTCAGGGTGGAGTTTGACTTCACCAAAAATGTGGGCTTGAATGTTAGGATTAAAACTAAATCAGGGGTATTGAGGATTGAGCATCAATAAAGAACAAAGTCAGAATTTCTTGGCTTTCGCTTTACTGGGAAGTTATTTCACCATCAGTGTCTTGTTGTTGATGGTTTTGTAACCTGTATGCTTATATTTTTCCTGCCTAGGCATCTCTGAGAGTAGGCATCATTGGCAGTTTGCAAGATGGTCTCCCCGTATCGATGGCTCATGATTCTTCCTTTTATTTGTCTCTTTGTTCCAGTTGACATCACACCAAATTTTCAGTCTTTGGCTTCATCTTGGTGTTAGGTATGGGTCATGATGAGAACTGGGATTGCCACGCTTATTTTTTCTTTCACTTTTCCTTCTCTGCTTCTTTGGCAGAGGCACATAACCAATGTTGAAATTAGATCGTTCTCTTCATCCAGATCTGTCTTTGAAGATGTTTCTCTCCTTTTTGATGGATTAAAGCAGTAATTCCCACAATATGTTCTACTGAACACAATTACCAAGAATCTCAGCCATAGAAAAGTGGGGTGTTGCTATCAGATCATGGGGGGATATATGTCAGACAGATGAAAAAAGAAATCATCTGCTACATCTCCTATGAGGTTATAAGGTATTATAATAGAGCTTTTCTACCAAAATTCTTTGGCCAGTCAGTCCAAGGACAGCAATAGTCTAAATCTAAAAGGTAGGATTTTTATTTATCAGGATTGAAAAACCAGTCCCCACCCACAGCTAGTGAAAACAGAAAAGTAGGAACCACTTTATAGGAGACATGAAACCTCTTTGCTTATTTCCATTCCATCCCATTTTTTTTTTTATGAAATGGAAGGTTATTTTGCTAGCAGAAAACTGTTATTGTTGCTGAATTTGCTAAGAAAATTGGGCAATTTATCAGCGAAGATGGCAACAGCAAATATACAGGGTTGCCAGAGGCATTATTTTGCCATGCTCAGCAGCATTAACAAGTTAAAAAAAAATTCTAGGTTGCAGAGTGGCAATAATGAATTTTGGTCTCCTAGGCAGGAAGGTGGATGGTGGATGTGTTTCCCACTGAGCATGCCTTGGTGGACAGCAGAGGTTTCTAGAAAAGAGACCATGATGTCAGATTCTTATTAGCATTAATGATGGTTGCTCAACAAAATCTCTGAACCTTACACTACAAATCTTCCTGGAGGATTTGGGACTAACAGTCAGGATTAAGTGACTATTTTCTCTGTCCTTGCTGGGTTAGCTCTTCCTTATTGGCATTCCATGTAGGGTTTTTTGGCTTTGAGTAATGTCTTGTTCTGTAAAAACACCAAGAAATAATGTCATGATCAGGAACAAAATGGATGGCGTTGCATTGATATGGCGAACATTATTTTGAGGGGATAAGTGAGTCTGGGCGGTGATAATGTTGAACAGCATAGCTATTGTTATTGGCCATTTTACAGGAACAGGTCCTTTTTAAGGCTGCGTACTTCCATATTTTATAAACAATGTGCTTGAGGAATGTCCAGCAAGTACAATGGAGAGAATAAGAATGAATGCTGAGTTAAGATGCATAGTCCATGGGATGCCTGGGTGGCTCAGTGGGTTAAAGCCTCTGCCTTCGACTCAGGTCATGATCCCAGGGTCCTGGGATCGAGCCCCGCATCAGGCTCTCTGATCTGTGGGAAGCCTGCTTCCTCCTCTCTCTCTGCCTGCCTCTCTGCCTACTTGTGATCTCTGTCTGTCAAATAAATAAATAAAATCATTTAAAAAAAGATGCATAACCCAGTTTGAAAGTCCTGTTATGAAAAATAGGAAATATAGATATGGGCAGAATAGTATGTCAAGTAAACAGATTAAACACAAAGCAACCTTCTCCAAAGAGGCATGCCCATGGTCCCCTCTGGAAAAAGTCGGTGCGTGGGGACAGCAACACATCTGTGGGAAAGGGAGAGAAGGCTGTGGCCATGGAAATGGGCCAGAGCACAGGAAGAAGATAGAAAGAAGGAAAACCAGCCATTTTGCCTACACCAAAACGCAGAGATGACACATCACATCTGCCATTTGACAAAGGATTTCTGCCAATTACAGAGAGCAACTTTCTTGGGAGAGAATGTTGGACTGAATATAGGTTTGTTTCTTCAGGCAGAAGACCCATAGTAGCAACACTTTGCAGTTATTCTGATAGGAGCCCCCCCCAACCTTGGAAATTCTGCATCTGTGAGCACCTAACATGTTAACCACAGTTCTCTTCTTTTGTAGGCAGAGGAAGGTATAGGTGAATTTGGAAAGTGTGGGGAGCGATTTTCGAAAGTCCCCTTGTATTTTTCCTGCATACCACTACCACCACCTGCTGTCTAGATACAGTCAGTCACTAAGGTGGTGCCCAATGAGCCCCAGCTCCTGTTGTTTATGTCCCGTGTAGTCCCACAGTGAACAGGGATGACTTGTATCACCAATAAACACCTCACAAACAGTAGGGTGTGGCTTCTGAGACTAGGTCATAAAAGACACCGTGGCTTCCTTTCTTTCGCTTGGATTATTTGTTCAGTGGGAAGCCAGCTGCCATCTTGTGAGGACACTCAAGCCATCCTATGGAGAGGCCCATGTTGTGAAGTACTGAGGCTTCCTGCCAACAGCCATGTAAGAGCACCATCTTGAAAGGGTATGCTCCACATCCAATCTAGCCTTTAGACTCCTGCAATCCCAACCAATATCGTGCCTATAAACTCATGACAGACTCGGCCTCCGAGCTACCCAGCTAGGCTTCTCCCAAATTCCTGACCCATAGGACCTTTGAGACAATATTTGTTTGTTTTGTTTTAAGCCACACTTTGTTTAAGTTTGGGGATATTTTGCTATACAGTAATTGTTGACCAATACAGCTGGCTATCATTCTTCATTTGGGATTTGCTTCTATAATTATAATATTAACATATTTCAGACTCTTAAAAGATAATAGGACAGGCAACATAAATGCAGGTTTTAAAGGGTAAAATTATATATCCTAATGTGTATCCTATGCGATAAAAGCCAGATAAAAAAGCAATATCCTGTGTAAATAATTTCACCCGAAAGTCTAAAGCTACAGCTATCCAAGACCTAATAAGAAGACATTGTATAGACTTTGGCTTTTGTTCTGAGTGAGATGAAAAAGCCATGAGAGGATTTTGAGTGGATGAGTGACATGACCTTATTGATGTGTCCAGAGGACAGTCCTATGTGCCCAGACTACTGTGTACCCAGGTATGTGCTGGGATCTTTGGGGATAAGGATGACCAGACCCTGCCCTCAAGGTACTTCCAGGCTCATTTATATTCAACTCCACCAGGAAATTTTTCACTCCTCCCATCCCTTGGGCTGTAGCTTGGAGTTTATTCTAAACTAACAAGAGTGAACTAAGTAGAGAATCAGAGCATCCTCCTTACGCACATATGTTCAGAAAAGCTACAACAGTTCTGTTCCTTGGCTCTGAGACTGCCTAACTTAGGTCTAAAGGCTCATTAGAAACGGGACAGTGTTACAGACTCCCAGAAGCTCTAGGGTTCCATCAGTCAGTTACATTGTGGTAACAAACAACCCTCAAAGGCTTCAAACAATGAAGTTTCACTCTTGCTCATGCTACGTGTCCTGTGCAGGATGGAGGAACCAGGCTGATGCCGTTCCTCCTCCTATGACACCAACATGCTACCACAGAGAAAAGAGGGCTGGGGGTAAATGCTTTGGCCCATGAGTGCCACGGGCATTTCTCTATGTTCCGTTGACCAAAACTAGTCACAAAGCAACACCCTCCTCTTGCTGGGGAGGAAGAGTTCATTGTACACATGCCTGGAGATAGAAAAGAACTAAATACTGACAAGTATCAGTTATGCCTACAGCAAGGAAGCTTCTCTTTTTCTTCTTCATAATCTAGTGGGAAGAGTAAGAAAAGTTTGGGAATCACAGGTGGAGTCCCTGAGATCTGTGTCTTTCCATGAGATAGAAATAGAGCAAGGGAAATCCTCAACTGGCTTTCCTTCTTCTTAATGAACGAACACTTATTTACTAAGGTCCTATATATATGCGAGGCACTGTGCTGGGTCTGTTGAAAAGATCTAAAGTCAATTAGATATGGTCCCTTCCTTAAGGGAAACATATGGCCACTCAGTTTTAACATAATTATGAGAGTAAATTGCCTGGAATAATCATTATTTAATATGTTCCAGAGATAAATGCACTTTCAATTTCCTCATGTCTTTTTTTCTCCAAGTAGATGGGAATGAGTGATAATTCAACTAATTGCCTGTTCCAATTTCTTTGAATTCTCTTGCATGATCAGGGGATAGCAACATGGTCCAGGATTCTGGGACATTGTCACCCATTAATCAGATTTGGGAAGTTGTCTTCAAACAAGGTTACCAGATAAAATACAAGATATCCAGTTAACTTAGAATTTCAGATTAGCAACAACACTTTTTAGTATAAGCATCTGCCATGCAATATTTGGGACATATCTCTATTAAAAAGTTATCTGTTTTTGGGACATATCTCTATTGAAAAGTTATCTGTTTTTTTCTGAAATTCAATATGTAGCTTTCAAATTACCTAAGTGTCATTTATTTTTATTTGCCAAATCTGAAAAAATCTATCTTAAGAAATCCTCATCATTATGGAAGCCCCAATCACCTCTAGTTTCATTCTGTACACCTCCCCCTTGCCACCGCCATACTACTACTAGCCAGCCACACTGGTCTCATTTCTGTTCCTTTAATCGACTTGGTCTGAGTCTACCACAGTGCCTTTGCACATGTTATTCCCTCTGCATGGAACACTCTGGTTCCTTGAGGGACTGACTTCTCTTCTTTCTCCATCTTAGCTCAAATACCACCAGCTCAGCTTTGCGCAGTGGCAGTATCGGAGCCAATGAGGTTTATCAAATGCCACCAACTCAGAGAGACATCCTCTGATCAGATGATCTAAAGGCATACCCTCTTGCCCTCTCTCCGTAGTTCTATTATATCACTGTGTTTACGTACAACAGTGGCCACTCTCTGCGATTATGCTAGTTTCATTGTATGTCTCTCTCTGCTATCATGTAGCCTCTCTGAGAGCAGGGGCCATGTCTGCCTTGTTCTTCACTATAGCCCAGCATGGACAGCAGGATCAAGAATGTAGTAGGCAAGCAATAGGCATTTACATTTTGAGTTATGCTTTAGTTTGCACGAGGCTCCGGCCCTCCGGTATGTATGTATATCTGGGAAAGTTAAAGAAAGGGGGTTTAGACAACCAAATGTTATAATTGATTATACGAATATGTGTGATAAAAGGGGGTAAAAAGGTACAACAATATATTGAAGACCAACTGGGGGTGCCAAATAGAGTGTGTTCCTTTTTCATTGAATTAATTAGGAAAATCATCTCTGAGGAGGTAATGTGAGCTGAGTTAGATATAATGAGAAGGAAGGAGTATCTTAAGGAAAGAACATTCAGGGCATAGCAGCAATTGGCAAGTTACTAAGGCAGGAACAACATTGGCTTGTTTGAGAATAGACAATTGAGCAGCATGTCTGGAATAGCATGAGCCAGAAAGCAGCCAGTGAGAGAGGTGCTAACGTTTCAGCCCGAGTAGGCTGATAAGGCAGTGATAATATACTGGAGGACTTTAATCGGGAGTAATATGCCCCTTGAGAAGATCACTTTGGTAGCTGTGATGAAAATGAACTATAGAAAAGAAAGTGTGGAAACATGGAAACCAGATAAGAGGCCACTGCAGTTCAGTTGTCCAAGCAAGAGAAGATGGTGGGTTGGTGTAGGCTTTAGCATTGGCATCGGAGAGAAAACGGGACAGATTTAAGATAGAATAGTGAGGCATCACCAACATAAATTGCTTAATTAGTAAGTGGAAGGGATGAAAGAATGCATGGGTGAGTGGAAGGGTGGATAAATGGATTCATTGGTGGATAGATAGATGGATGGATGTTGAATAGGTGGATGATAGATGGACAGATAAATGATAGATAGTAAATGAATGGTAGACGATGGATGGATGGATGGATCAGTGAATGGATGAGTGGGTAGATGATTAGATGGGTGGGTGGGTGGGTGGGTGGATGAGTGGGTAGATGATTAGATGGGTGGGTGGATGGATATGTGGATGCATGGATGGATGGATGGAGGGATGGATGGATGGATGGATGGGTAAGTCAGTGGGTAGATGATTGGATGGGTGGGTGTGTGGGTGGATGAATGAATGGAAGGGTGGGTCAGTGGATGGATGAGTGGATAGATGGTTGGATGGGTGGGTGGATGGTTGCATGGATGGGTGCATGGATGGATGCTTGGATGGCTGAATTGATGGTTGGCTGAATTGATGGTTGATAGATGGATGAGGAAGTAGAACATACTAATAAAAAGCCCAGACTCTGGACCCAGATCAGTCTCCTTTTGAATCTCTTAGCTGATACCCTGAAAGCAGAACAACTTTGAAGAAGTAGCTCAACTCTAAGCCTCACTTTATCTAAAAACTGGGACAGTAATATGTGTACTATCAAAATAACATGAAGAATAAAGGGGATCATGGCTACTGACTCATTATACCAGTGCCAGAACACAGTAGTTAATTGTTATTTACCTTTGGCATCTTATGTATCAATTTGTAACATTCAGGTGTCTTTTCATCACCCTTATTATCACTTAGTTTCAAACTGTTCAGACTCTCAGACTGCACCAAAACTCAGTGCAAACAAAAACATTTATGTCAAATGTTTCAAGTTTTTCTTTAATGAAAGGGAAGAATGATCAGTGTGGGAAGTGTTATAAACTATTCAGTATTTCAATTTTTTATTCACAAACCTGAATTCCCTTTGATGGTTTTTTAATATTGGGAGGGATCTTGTGAATATGTGTGAATAATTAAACTTTTTTGAGTTTGAACGTAACTTGGAAAAAGCTCATTTCACTGTCAATGATGTGAAGCAAAGGAAAACCCAATAGGCATCTTTTTTACACTAAATAATTGTGTGGGATTTTATTATTATTATTCCTCTCTTCTCAGACAGTCTGAGAAGTAGGCTTTGGAAGGTTCCTCACGGTGCTATCCTATCTTTTGTGCTGCCTTGATAAACCTTGATTGAAGGAGGGAGAGGATAGGAGGGCAGGGGCGTTGGCACTGCTGCTAGTGTTTGAGCATTAGACATGCACATACACAAGAGCTTCATATTCGCTCGGTAGCACTCCTAGCACCACGGATGCCGGTGTATTTCTCTTCCCATTGTGCAGAGGAGTCAACTAAGGCTTTCACAGGATACTGGACATGCCCCAGTAGAGCAGAGGTTGACACTCAGACTGGTCTGATTCCAGCACTGGAGCTCCCCACCAAGCTCTGAGACTTCTCCTTGATTGGCTGCTTGGCACCAACTCATTTCTCAGCATTATTTACTGTGTTTATTCATTCCCCTCCCTCCTCATTGCCTGACAGCTATTGATTTTTTGTGCATGATGGTGCCCTTGGCTTCAAATAGTTTTGCAATTTCTTCCCCAATTTCCAAGTGAACTTTATCCTCCGTTGCTTAGTGAAGCTCGTCTTTGTTCTTTGGGCAATAATGGATGATTCAGTAAATGGCATGTCACAGAACAGGAGAGAGGCAAGGGCAACCTTTATTAGATTAAATATGTTTTCCCCACCCAGTGCTCTGTAGCATCATGGAATTACTATCAGAAAGCGAACAACAGCCCACAGCCAAGAGCTTCCCAAATTTGTATTAGTAATTACTTTTCTTGATACAGTTATAATTGTTGATAATAACAATTTCTTATAAAGTGTAACAGTTACTGTATCAGTGCAATTCTGACATTATGCATTCAGTTTGCTTTAAAGCTCTTTAAGATTATGACTTTGCCCTTGAATGCTGCCATCCCCACCCAACTTTCGAACCGGATTCCTATCCAAAGTCCCATCACCCCCTTTTGGATGGAAGACCGATAGGAATGTGTGGATATATGATGATGGCACTGACAATGGGGTTTCGAATTCTTTGCTACATTCTCCATGACCCAACTCCTGCCTACTTCCGTCCTCTCTCCCTTGTTTGTTTTTGTGTAGCTACGGTGACATTCTTTTTGTTCTTTAATTATACCAAACTTCTTTGTACCTCAAGGCCATTATACCTCCTGATCCCTCTGCCTGGAGTGTTCTTTGTAAAGACTGGCACCTAGCCATCTCCTCTTCATCAATCATGTTTCAGTGCAGATGTCATCAGCCTGAAAAGGCCTAACTAAGATACCTCCCCCCAGCCAGGTAATCTTTCTCTCTCTCTCTCTCTTTTTAAAATTTTATTTATTTATTTGACAGAGAGAGAGATCACAAGTAGGCAGAGAGGCAGGCAGAGAGAGCAGGGGAAGCAGGCTCCCCGCCGAGCTGAGAGCCTGATGCGGGGCTCGATCCCAGGACCTTGAGATCATGACCTGAGCCGAAGGCAGAGGCTTTAACCCACTGAGCCACCCAGGCACCCTTCCTCTCTCTCTTAATGTACTTTTCATCAGGGCAAGGTCTCATCTTGTTTCTTCTCTCCCCTACATCAGACAAAATCTTTTGCATCTCCTCTGATTCCCTGGAAGCTGCCAGCCACTTGGTTCACACGGTCTCCACCATGCCCTGTTCAGCCCACTTAAGCCCACTTGGGGGACTCTATCTTCTGCATCAGACTAATGAGTCACATGCCCAGAGTTTCTGCTACTTCCCCATGTGAAAGAGCACATAGTGCAGGGAATATGGGATCTGGCTTCCTGAGCAACCATCAGAGGGGCAGTCCAGCTGAAGGACTGGACATCCAGTGGAGATGACTCTCCATGGGGCAAACTATGGCCAATGGGAAACAGGAAATGAATGGGGCAGGAGGAGTCTTCAGATATGTCACCTCTCCTTTCTTGCTCCCAGAAACTACTCTGAGGCATGGTTTCTTCTTGTGTGCCGTTCAGAGAAGACCATATGCCAAGTGGATGCATCTGCTGAGCAGCTAGGCTTTTCTTTGTCCACAGCCTGTCATTAAGTGAAAGTTGGCCCAATAACACATCATTCACGTTCTTACTTGCCTTGCTTCCTTTGTGTCATTCTTGCTGCCCCAAGTTTGCACCTCCCAAATGAAACGTAAGTATTTGAATCTTTGCCCCAAGCTTTGTTTTCTAGAGAATCTGGGACAAGGCAATCTCCACTACTGGGAACATTTCCTCATAGATAAAAAGCACCCAATATACAGAGGATGGATGGATGGATGGCAATCTCAGGTACTCAAGAGCCAATGGGATGAATGAAAAAATTTTAAAAGGTCATTATTTTTGTCTTTCCCCATAGGACAACCTGTTCTTACACATGCCTCAAACCCAACATGTCCAAAATTAAAATAACCGTTCTCTTCCTTAACATTTTACTTTCTTCTTACTCTTCCTTCCCAAGCCATAAATTCTCCTCACCCATCACCTAATCTCCTGGTACATCTTTCCCATTTTACTTTCCATGGGTCACTAGCCTCCATGCTTACCTTATGCCTTAGCGCTACTACTCTAACTCAGGCCTTTGTAATGTCTCACAGGACTGGTATCCCAGCCACCCAGCTGGCTTCCCTACCAATTTCAGCCACATTCTGGCTGAGCCATGGTCAGTTTTGGTTCTCCTGAAAGCAGAGCCTGAGGCAAGGCCTTGGTTGCAGGTGGTTTATTGGGAGGACATCCTAGAAAACAGGAGTGAATAAGAAGGGAAATGAATCAGCAAAGAAGGAAAAGCCAATCAGTATAAAGGTGTATTACCAAAGTTGCTGCTATGGGCGACAGGGGCTTGACACCACCGGGACCTCATCAGAAACATCTAGAATGCCTCCAATAATTGTCTCCCTGAAGGATGGGAAGCTGGAGGATTTATACACCATCAGCTCAGGATTGCCTCTGGAGGCATTAACTGCTTCATACTTCCAGGCTGTGCTTCTGTGTAGCCCAGCTGCATCCCTGTGGTGATGGACAAGTCTCTGGGACAGAAAGTGAAAAGGGCACATGAGCCAAAGGTGGGGCTGAACATCTGTGGAACTGTCCACCGCAGCTGCAGCTGAAATCGGAAGCCGACTGAGGGATGTGACACAGGGCCCTAGAGGCTTCTGGAACAGCATGATCTCTAAGATGCACGTGCAACTCTGGCTCCCAGTGGCTAGACTCCCTGTTGGCTTCCCTGAACCTAGGACAGGACATCCTGCTTTCTGAATCGAGCTCCTGAGATAGTCTGTAAAGTGACTCTACCTCTGTTGCAATCTCGTTTTTGATGACTCCCTACTCCTAGTTTGTTCTCTGCCCCATCCATGGCTCTTCTCTCCAGGACTCTTCTGCTTGGAATTCCCTTCCCATCTGCATTCCTTTTCTAGACTCATGGGCCCTTCAAGATTCCTTTTCTGATGATTCCAGGCAGGGTTAATAACCTGTCCATATTTCTATCCTTGCCCCTACCATTTTTTAAATATAATTATTGCCCTACTATCCAGTGAGCTCACTGGGCATACTGGTACACATGGTCCTCTCCCTCTTGGCTTCCCTGTTCCCAGGGAGAACACAGGAGGCATTGCTGAGTGGCTGGCTTGTTGGGTGCATACACAAATGCTTCAGTGTACACTTACTGAACAGATATTGGCGACTTAAAAGGACCGAGTCTTCAAGGAGAAGCGGAGCCCACATTATGCAAAGCATCTTGATTTGCTGTCTCACTAGATCCCCATCCAAATAGTCTGGACTATTTGTGCACAAATGTTTAAGGATGCAGAAGCCATTTTCCCAGGTGTCCATCAAGAAGGTGACAGCTCTGAGAGTAAATTCAATTGAACAAACATTTGTTGGAAAGCCACAAAGAGCCGAGTCACTGCTTTAGACACAACATAAGAAGATGAGATTAAAAAAAAAAAAAAATACCTAACATGCCTCAGGGGATTGGTGTGCAGAGTGCCGGGGAGTCAACCACAAGGACGGAGACAGGTGAATCAAGATGAGACTATCAGAACAGCCAGTCCTCAAGTGTCAGAAGGTGCCACCCTCTCCTCCTCTGTGCTTACAGACAGATACCCACCCTGGGACAAGGGCAGCCAGTGGAGGCATTCACCTATAATCTGGAAAGGAGACCACTTCCTGTACCACAAACAGGTAGCTGAAGCTCATAGCCAACATCTACTGAGCCCCTGGCTCAAAGAGAAGTTATCTCTGCCCTCAGTTTACATACACTGTAGCAAGGGAGACAGGCATGGAGAAACACAGCCGCAGGATGGTATCATTAAAATAATGTAAAAGATAGTATGCATTGAGGTTGCGTGTATGTACAAGGGAGAATAGGAGCCCTGAAGGGCAGTCACATTGACAAAGTGTTACAGGATGAATGAATGTATGCTCAGTCATTGTCCTTCCATTGTCTGTTTCCAGTCTTATATTCCCTACACATTGCCTTTCTTTTTTAACTCAGTTGAGTAATTGTGTAACAAGTAGATCTTTTTTAACTCAGTTGAGTAATTGTGTAACAAGTAGATCAGTCTCAAATGTTTAAGAGGGAGGGCTGCAGTGTCCAACCTCCAAAATTCAAATCTTACCTCTGCCTCTTACATGCTCTGTGGCTTGGGGCAATGTACCTGCCCACTGAGTTTCCACAAGAACAAAGTGGGGATGATACTAGCACTCTCTTCAGTAAATTCTGCGACAGTGAAATGAATGAGTAGATGAAAGTACTTTTAAAGCATATACAAAGGGGCTCCTGGGTCGCTCAGTCCATTAAGCATCTGCCTTCGGCTCAGGTCATGATCCTGGGGTCCTGGGATTGAGCCCTGCATTGAGCCCTGCATCAGACTCCCTGCTCAGGGGAGAATCTGTTTCTCTTCTCGTCCTCTTCCCCTCCCCCATGCTTGTGCACGCTCTCTCTCTCTTTGACTCACGCTCACTCTTTCTCAAAATAAAAAACAAATTTAAAAAATCTTTAAGAAAATAAATCAGGGATGCCTGGGTGGCTCAGTTGGTTAAGCAGCTGCCTTCGGCTCAGGTCATGATCCCAGCGTCCTGGGATCGAGTCCCACATTGGGCTCCTTGCTTGGCAGGGAGAGTGCTTCTCCCTCTGCCTCTGCCTGCCTCTCTGTCTGCCTGTGCTCGCTCCCGCTCTCTCTCCAACAAATAAATAAAATCTTAAAAAAAAAAAAAAGAAAAGAAATCAATTAAAAATAAAGCACACTTTAAGCCCTCAATAAGATTAGCTATTATTATTAGTGGTTTTGGTGTTGTGAAGATTACTTACAACATGACACAGTACTAGTGCCAATTTTCTGGAAAATTCTAAGAAATATTATGAGAACTTAGTCTAATTAAGTAAGAAGTTCTAAGTTCTATCCTGAATCTCAGAGGGCAGCAGGAACAGTCCTATTTGACCCCTAAAGAATGTATTTTTGATCCCAAGTTTTCAGATGGCAAGGAGTAAGACTAGCAAATTAATTTTGCCCGGTGCCTCAAGTAGCAGGGCATTGCACTTTTTGAAGTTAATAACTTACTGAGCATCTATTGTGGTTCTTGTTTATTTTAGGAGGTACAAAAATACAACCACCTTGGGAAAATGGAGAATATAGGCATAGGACTACTAGAAACTATGATGAGAGAGAATGTTAAGTAAGGGGTATGCTTAAAAATGTGATGGAGGAGGGGAGGGTTTGCAGGAGGATGCCTGTGAAGGGGCCCTGGACCCTGCCTCCGTGAGAATGTTCTGGAAGTCCTATCCCTAGGTAGAAGACTTGAGTTCTGCAGGTCAGTCGAGAGCTACACAGGCCCAGTGGTGCAGGAACAAAGTATGTATCTGCATAGAGTGTCCAGACAGATGCACCCAAGGCAGCCTCATGGCTTTCTCCAGCCCCGAGTGACCAGGGACAGGGTAACTCTTCTGCAAAAGCTGCTGTAATGCAGCCCTGAGAGCCAGCAGGCCTGATAGAATGCTTGCTGGCTCAAGGAGGATACAGCAGTAACCTGCATGGTCAGACGGCCAAAGGCCAGGTAGGTAGGAGACCAAGAGGAAATTTCTACCATCACAGGGGAACCAAGACCCACAGTAGGTTCAGGTATAGAAATACAAAGCTGTATTTCTTGTAGACACCCAGAACCAAAACAGAGTCAGAAATCTCTGTATGGAGACAGTAGTTAGGACTCTTGGCTAAGAATATGGATGTTGGGGCACCTGGGTGGCTCAGTGGGTTAAAGCCTCTGCCTTTGGCTCAGGTCATGATCCCAGGGTCCTGGGATGGAGCCCTACATCGGACTCTCTGCTCAGCAGGGAGCCTGCTTCCCCCTCTCTCTCTCTGCCTGCCTCTCTGCCTACTTTTGATCTCTGTCTGGCAATTAAATAAAATCTTTAAAAAAAATGAGAGAGAGAGAGAGAGAGAAAGAATGTGGATGTTTAGGGAGCTCCGGGGTGACTTGGTTGGTTAAGCCTCCGACTCTTGATTTTGGCTCAGGTCATGATCTCAGGGTCCTAGGATTGAGCCCCACACCAGGCTCCATGCTGCTTAAGATTCTCCCTCTCCTTCATCCTCTGTGCTTCCTTCCCCTAAAAAAATGTGGGTGTTTAACACTTTAAAAGATTGGTCACTACTCTACCTCTTGTGAACTCACCAGGTCCTTGCTTTCTTCTCATCTGCAAAGCAGACATAGTAATAATACCTGCTCAGAGAACATATGTGTTAAGTAAAAACTCGAGGGCTTGTCTCATGCTAGGCATTCAATAAATGTAGGTTAATATCATACCATCTTTAGAAGGAAAGGAGTTAAGGAGGGGTCTTGGGGCAAGGGTGGTTGGAGAAGTCTACATGGAGTTGCCGTTAGTTCCTGTGGTAAAGACTCATGAGAATCCCTCTTAGCCAGCACATTGTGGAATGCTGAGAGAGCAGAAGAGTGGATTTATGTGTGCATTAAGCAGGGGTCCCCATGGGCTCCAAGCTGGTCAGAGCCAATACAGTTTTGTGGTCAAGATCATGGGCTCTGGCATCCCATGACTTGGATTTATCTTATTTACTAACTGGGCAAGTATGCTTGGGATAGCCTCACCTATACAATGGGGATAATACTAATTCTTATTTGAAAAAATTATCCAGAGACTTAAATGAATGAACATAAGCAAAGAGCTTCTCCAAGCCTTCCTTTCTGGCACGCTGAAGCACAGTATAAACATTAGTTATTATTATTCTGATTTTGTTTCCATCCAAGTTTACACTTTGGCTGCTAGAATCCCTCAGGATCTCAAATATGATATCTCTTCCAACCATAAAACCCATCCAAACTCCAGGCCATTTTCCATCAACGTAAGAATATTAAAACTGTCAATATTCACATGAAGATAGAGTGGGGCCCTCCTTTTGTCATGCACCCAGGCAGATGCCTCACTTGCACTTCAGAAAGAAGCAGAAACATCAAGGGGGGCTGCCCACAACCCAGTTGGGGGCTCACAGCAGCTGGGAGCACTCACCGACGTAACTCATCAACCCGTCCAAGAAGGAAAGAAAGAACAACTTCTCTGTGGGAAATAGTCCATGCTTGTATTTCTTCCTTGTGCCAGTATAAGGGAGAAGTAACTTGAAACTTGTATCAGTTAACTATTTTTCCAATAATGCTGTATAACAAACAACCACAAAGCCTCAGCAGCACATGGTAAACATTTGCCTTGGTTCATGGTCTGTGCGCTGGCTGACTGGGTCTGCTGATCTGAGGCTGGGCTCAGCAGGACTCATTCCCGCGTCCGCGGTCAGCTGCAGGGAAGCCGGTTTTGCCATCTTAGCAGGGCTCTGTCTCATGTCTGAGGCCTCTGTTGGGTTGTCTCAGTTTTGCTCCATGGATCTCATCCCCCAGCAGGCTAGTCCGGGCATGCTTCCACAGCAAAAGCGAACGAGTGAGTGGGAATGCAGAAATGCATCAAATTTCTGCTCGTCTCACATTTGCTGCCATTCTCTTGGCCAAAACAAATGGCTTGACTTAGCTCAGAGTCAAGAGATGGGACAGAATACCCTCTCAACCACCTAACCCCCACCCCCAAACACACACACACACACACACCCCCAATGAGGAGGGAGTGCAAAGTTACATAGCGAAAGGGTTTAGTCCTGGAAGGGGTAGAATTGTCATCTATTGTACAGCTGCCCGTCAGTTTCCTACAGAGTCAAAATAATTTGCCAACACGGATTGCAGGAAAGGAGAGAGAAAAACGATGAGAAAGCAAATCTACTGAAAGGAAAGCCAGAGTCACCCACAAAACAAGCACCTTTGAGGATTCTCAGTGACATTTCCCTTGGTGGACCCTCGCCTTTCAAAGAAACACCAAATCTCACAGTTTACCCTTTACCATCTTAAAATCTCTCTCAACATTTCCAGCCCCACCTACTTGGAAGGAATCCAGATATGCCTTCAGAGGACAGTTTTCCGGCCATCCTGCTCCAAGACCTTACTATGCCAGGAATTATATACCCGTGTAAAAATAAACAAAAAAATAACTTTAAAGAAATTGAGATATCTCCCCATTTCAGATAGGTTTGACTTCAATTACTAGATGCAAGTTTGAGAGCCCCCACCCCTTCTCTCCTCCGTTCCACCAGTCCCCAGTTAAGACCCGTTGGGTAGGTCATAGATGAAGCTATTTTGAACATGATAAATACTGTGGAACTCTCCATCCCTGCTTACCATAGCTTGTGGTTGAAATCCTGGTGCCAACTCTAGATTCCAGGAAAATAAATGAAAGATGGAACGTAGAATTCCGTGATGAAAATTGGGAATGGTGGCCGACGGTTCCACCACCGCCTGTCTTGTGTGGAAGCGGTCTGGGAAGAATCCTTCCTCTTCCTCTGTGTTGTTTTATAAGACGAGCTGACTGCTTTAATAGCTTGGGCATTTCAGATCCGTAGAAGATAATGTGCAGTGAAGATGGTTGAGTCAGATAGACTCGGCAGATAGACATTTTGATAATCAATTTTTACCTTGGTAATAAGAGTCGACACCATGCCTCCAATACCTTCTGGTCTGGGAGGAGAATTCTGTCCTTTGCACTTTGTGGTGAAGTTCACAGGACTGCCTGGCTGAAATCCTAAAGGACTGACCACTGGGAACCACCAGGTAGGATATTACACTTGATGGGCCATCACTTTGACCTCTATCCTAAATTCATTGGTAGCTTTCTCTAAATTATGGATTCTGTCATTTTATCTGAAGCAGTTGTTCACATTCAGTGTGGTTTTGCTTGTGGCCAAACTGAAATGGAAGGACCCATCCACTGCGTACGTAGTCAGGAAGACCAAATTATTATTATTTTTTTTTTGGTGGGGCTAAAAATGATCTACATGAGATTCCATAAATCAGCGCCAACAGCTACCATAATGAATTTTGTTCTGGCAATTTAGGATGCTGGGGTGAAATCAACAGGGTTACTCTTTGCCTCTATGCTTGCTTGAAAGCTCTTGATCCACCATTGGTAAGAGTGCTCAGGCCACCACCTTTATTTCCTGTTTCGTTTGACCTGGGAAAGAGAAGGCCAATATCATTGCCATGAAGTTCTCCATGTGACTGAACGACAACCATTCTCTAAGAAATGGCCCCTATGGAAG
>RCUC01109640.1:0-14076 GCA_003697995.1 Taxidea taxus jeffersonii
AGCTCTCCTTCAGGAAGAAGCAGAACCTTCCTTGGAACAGTTACTCCTCCGTGTGGATCCCTTGAGGGTTTGGGCTAGAGTCCTTGAGCTGGCCCTCCTGGGAGAAGCAGCTGTAAAATCGGCCTCTCCACGCTTCTCCTGAAGACACTCCCCGGGAGTGCCCTGGGCTCACTCAGGGCCTGAGCTGTCCTGTCCCCCAACCCCAGGACATTCGCAACCAGCGCCGGCACCGGCAGCGGCGGAAGGCAGAGCTGGGGAAGCTGCAGGCCACGCTCCAGGGCCTGGACGCCAAGACCGCCTTCTACGAGGAGCAAGGAGACTACTATAGCCAGTACATCCGGGCCTGCCTGGACCAGCTGGCCCCCCGCTGCACGTAGGCACCACCCGCAGGCCCGAGGCTACCTGTGATCTCTCACCCCCCATGTGACCTTTGCCCCATTCCACCAGCTCTGAATCTTTTTTTTTTAAGATTTTAAAAAATATTTATCTGAGAGAGAGCAAACATTAGGGGGAGGCAGAGGGAGAGGGAGCCCGATGTGGGACTCGATCCCAGGACCCTGGGATTATGACCCCAGCCGAAGGCAGACGCTTCACTGACTGAGCCCCCTAGGTGCTCCCCTTCCACCGGCTTTGAAAGAACCGCCATCCCAGGACAGCGGGGTCCCTGTCTAGTGTGGGCTTGGGCTTAAGTGCAGCCCCCTGTCCTCCACCAGGGAGGGTTCCTGGGCTCTGCTCTCCTTCCTGCAGACCCAGAGAACGAGTGTCTCTGGTGTTGAAGACTTGCGTTCATGAATTCTCTGCGGCCTTTTTGAATCAGGAGCTCTGGGAAAGGGAAGAAGCGGCCGTCCCTCCGTTACACCGCCGCCCAGCTGCTGGAGAAGGGTGTCCTGGTGGAAATCGAGGATCTTCCCACCTCTCAGTATGTGTCAGACCCCAGCTGTGCTCCAGTGTGGGGAGGGGCTCTGGGGGCAGTGGGGAGACCCGACACCTCCAGGCAGAAAACTAAGGCCAGCAGATGTGGCCCGGCACAGTCTGAGACAGCCCACGGCCCAGGATGCTGGGCGCACTTCCCGGAGGAGCAGGCATCTGATCGGGCCGGGTGGATGGCAGGTCCGTGGCGTGGTGAGCGGGGACGACAGGCTGCCATGGCCGCGGAAGCAGCGCCGGGAGGCCTGGGCTCAGGGGCACACAGTGCTGTTTGGCCGCGCCTCAGTGGGAGGAAGAACAGGGCTGGGGTCCTGGAAAGAGGCATGGAGTCCCCATGTCAAATCCTGTCCCCGACAGCTTCCGAAACGTGATCTTTGACATCACCCCTGGAGACGAGGCAGGCAAGTTCGAAGTGAACGCCAAGTTCCTGGGCGTGGACATGGAGCGGTTTCAGCTTCACTACCAGGTGAGGGCCGCCTGCTGGGCTTGAGGGTTGGCCCGCAGCCCTTCCCTAGGCCTCAGAGGACACCAGCTCCACTCCGCAGCCAGTCGGTACCCTCTGCTCCTGAGCAAGGCTGAGGGGCTCGCGGCCCAAGCCCCTCAGCCCCCAGGTTCTGACACAGAGCCCGGTGCCAAGCAGCAGACCGGCCGCGGCTGGTGAGGTCGGAGCGGGACGGGTACCCAAAGCCCCAGCCTGTGCCCCAGCCCCACGCACCCCGTGCCCGGCCCCAGGGCCCTATCCAGATTCTACAGGCGCTGAGGCTGATGTGGAAGAAGCTGTCACAGGCCAGCGCTCAGGGAAGCAGTGGGTTTTTTTAAGATTTTGTTTACTTGAGACAGAGCACAAGCAGGGGGAGCAGCAGGCGGAGGGAGAAGCAGGCTCCCCACTGAGCAGGGAGCCCGATGTGGGGCTCGATCCCGGGACCCTGGGATCATGACCTGAGCTAAAGGCAGAGGCTGAAGGACTGAACCACCCAGGCGCCCCGCTCTTTGGCTTTTTGAACAAGAAAACTGACTTGAAGCCTTTGTGCTTGAGTTCACATTTGGTTAAGTCACTGTCCTCTCTTGCCCTTGGTGTCCTCCTCTGTGAAGTGGGGTCTCAGTGGCCAGGGTTACTGCGTGGACGCGGGAGGCTCCAGGCTGAGAGCTTTCCAGAGACTGGGCCGCCGCCAGGAGCCCTCACCCCTGCCCCCCGATGCCCTCTCCTCAGGACCTCCTGCAGCTCCAGTACGAAGGTGTAGCTGTTATGAAACTCTTCAACAAGGCCAAGGTCAATGTCAACCTCCTCATCTTCCTTCTCAACAAGAAACTCCTGTGGCAGTGACAAAGGTCTCTTACCCTGCTCGGTGCTTGTCTTGACACTCAACTCGCTGCACACTTCCCTGCAGACCCCCAGGGCTCAGGATGGACCCCCAGGGCTCAGGATGGGCTGAGCTCCGGGGTCCCGCCCCTCCCCGCACTGGCAGGAGCTTGCCTACCTGGCCACAGGCAGGGTCTCCGGCTTAACCGCTAGCGGGAGCCTCACCCCGAAGTCTGGCTCTGTGGCTCATAAGTCCCAGACACCTTGTCTCCCCCGAGAAGGGCGTGAAGTTGGGACCTGCCCTTTCCCCAGGCCGGCCTCTGGTCTCCCGTCTGTTGCCGCCCCCCACCCTTGGTCACCCCAGTATGACAACTGCTGTGGGCCCAGTTCCCTCGGCCTCCCTTCTCCCTGCACACCCCCGCCAGGCACCCACTGCCTCCTGCCCGGCCCCTCGCTCCCAGGCCCGCCGTGGTGGCCCCCCGGCAACCTCTGCTCTCATTCCTCTGCGGATGGTCCGTTCTCTGTGCGCCCCTCGGGATTTCTTCTACCCCGGCCCGCGCCTGCCTCATCGTACGACTTTAATCACAGTTTTAGTTCCGGCACTTTTCTGAGCTCAGGGGAGCTGTTCCCCATATTCACACCGATGGTCCCACCAGCGCCTCGTGCCGTGTCCGTTGGGGCGCCTTGGGTCAGAGGCAGGAAGGGCGCCCCTGCGTGTTGAAGACTCCGTCCATCCGCTTCCCACGGCACAAGGGGCGTGTCTCCCCCTCGGGGCCCCGAGAGCTGACTGTTCTGGGCAGTTGCAGTCCATCTGCATTCTTGCCCCCATCCAGCCGACTTCCTGTCTCTCTGCTCCCGGTGTCACTTGAATAAAAGCAGCCATCATCCCACCTCCGCTCTTAGCTTCATCTGGTGGGGAGCAGGCCCCCGAGTCCTGGGACAGCTCTCCCGCGAGGGCCCGCTCCGCCAGCCTGCGCTCCCGAAAGCTTCCCGAGCTGTGGCCTTTCCGCCTCCAGCCGCTCCCCCGGGGGACAGAGAGGAGGAAGGAAGGAAGGCTCAGGTTCCGAAGAGCGGTGGCCGCACTCTGGAGACTAAAGCTGAGAGGAGGAGAAGCCAGTCGGAGTCCACCCGCCGCTCTGCACACATTTCCAGCAGGTTCTCCCGGTCTCGCCGCAGCGACTCAGTGTATCTAGTTCCGCACTGTCATCAGAATGGCCTCTGCGCGACCAAAGCCCCGCTCCCTGCCTCCTTGCTTTCAGGAGACGGGCAGAGTCTGGGGAGGAGGGGACGGTACAGAGACACCTGCCCCGACCTCTGAACCCCTGAGAAGCCCCTAGCAGACACCCCCGAGTTTGCCTGGTGCAGCCTGCCTGCCTGTCACTCAGGTCTGTCTCGCTGTCATGTCCTCTCCTTTCTGTGACATGTTGCGGCAGAGACCAAGCAGTGCCTTGCTCTGGGCGACAGGGACACACAGCGGGTCTGGTTTCCACATGTGAGCAGTCGTCACTGAAAATCTCACCCTCCCCCAACGGCTCCAGCACCATCCCTCTGAGATGCCCCCCAGCGATCACCTGGTCTCGCCACCCACCCCCGGAACTGGACCATCACAGTGGCTGCTGTCCTTGAGGGCATGTCGTGCCCGGGGTGTTTATACGCACTTACTCTTCGCAGCAACCCCACGAAGGCAAGCCGTCGCTCCCTTTGGAACTGAGACCCTGAGGTCTGGGTGACCCACCAACACGGCAACAGGCCGTAAGGGGCAGAGCAGGCCTTTAAGCTCGGGCCCGCTCAGTCTGCGTTGACACTCCTCCGGAAATTTTCTCTTTCCCGAGAGAAACATCTCCACTTCCTTCAGCCCACTGCTCAACCCTACTGATGGTCCCTGGAGAGCGTCAGGGCCTTCCAAACTGCAGATGGCCAGTCCGAGACACGGGTGCTCGGCTGCCCCGGGGAAGCCCAAGCTCTTGGGAGGACAGTCTGACACCAGGGACGTATGTGCAGGTTGCCAAGAATGAGTGGTCTCTACCGGATGTGAGTTGGGACAGCTGAGTATCCACAGACGGAAGCCAGACCCCTGCCTCACACCATATACAGACACTGAACCAGATCTTAGACCAAAATGTAAGAGTCAAAACTCTTAGAAGAAACCTAAATTTTCATGACTTCGATCAGGCAATGATTTCTGAGGACACCAGAGGCACAGGCGGCAAAAACTAGATAAAGCGGGTCCATCAAAGTTAAAAACTCATGCTTCAAAGGACACCTTTAAGAAAATGAAAAAAACAAAACCCACAGAAAGAGAAGATAGTTCAAATCATGCATCTCATAAGGGACTTGCTTCTAGAATGTCTAAAGGGCTCTTATAACTTGAAAAGACAACCCAATTAAATGGGCAAAGAATTTTAATGGCCATTTCTCAAAAAAAGACACACAAATAGCTAATAAGCACATGAAAAGATTCTCAACATCATTAGTTATTAGCAAAATGCAAATTAGGTTTTAATGAGATAATGGCTGCACATCCCCAGGGATGGCTGAAGTAAGGCCACTGTTAACAAGGGTCCGAGGGCCGGTGAGGAGGTGGACGGATTCTAGCTCCTGTCTGCTACGGTGCTTGGAAAAGGGTGGAGCCACTGTGGAAAACAACTTGGGATTTCCTCGAAATGTCAGACCTGTGAGCCAGCCCTTCCCCTTCCCAGGTATGACCCAAGAAAATTGGAAGCCCATGTCCACACACAAGTCTGTCCACAGATGTCCATCAGCCAATGGACGGGACAACAGTCAGCGGCGGCGCCTCACCGACAAGGCCTGGCCCAGCCACGGGAAGGGACAGGGCGGCACATGCGCCACAAGGCGGAGGAAGCTCGAAAACACGCGGCGCGCAGGTCAGACACAGCGGCACGTGGGTGTGATTCCATCAGACGGACGTCCAGGCCGGGCAAATCCACAGGAACAGAAAGCAGAGCAATGGTCGCCGGGGTCTGGGGGACGGGGAGCATCGGGTGACAGCACGCGGGCATGGGTTTCGGCTGGGGCCGTGGCTATGTTCCGTAGTTTAGGGAGGGCTGCACGATTCTGAGCAGAGTAAAACCATTCCATTTTATACCTTGGAAGGGTGAATTTTATGGATGTGAGTGGTATTTCAAGAAAGCTGCACCTTGGGGAGCCTGGGGGGGGGGCCGGTCAGGTACGCGGCTGCCTTGGGCTCGGGTCATGATCTCTGGGTCCTGGGATCGAGCCCCACGGGGAGTCTGCTTCTCCCTCTCCCTCTGCCCCTCCCCCTGCTCGCTCGCTCGCTCTCATTCTCTCTAAAATAAGTCAATAAATAAAACCTTTTTAAAAAGAAGAAAGCAAGCTGTTATGTGTTTAAACGGCGGGAGCACACACCCAGTGAGGAGGGCTTCCCGGCAGCACGCGTGGCTAGGCGCGGGGAGCCTGGTGTCCACCGCGGGACCGTGTGTGGTCACAGTGATCTCAGTAGAGCGACCCCACGATGGCCCCTCATGCAGCCGCAGGAATGAGAGCCAGGTGTGAGGGTGCTGGCGTGAAAAGCTGTCCATGGCGTAGAACACGCGAGAACCGCGGCAGGGGTCCCCTTTGGGGAGCAGGGATGCGGGGGCAGCTGTTTCCGTGCTGTGATTCCCATGAGCTTCTCTCCCTCTCGGGGAAGGGGAAGCACGCTCACATGGCCTCCAGAACTGTGGTGTGAACACCCAGAGGAATGACAGGTCCCTTGTCCCAGAGCTGCGGCCCCCTGGCTGCCCACAGACCTGCGCAGAAACGGGGGGCAAGCACCCGCACGCTACAGCCAACTTGCCGGTGATTCAACCCTGACTCTAGAAACTGCAGATCAAGTTTGTATGTTATGCGTCTTTTTCATGTCATTTTTCTAGTAACTTGTTTTTGTGGCATTTCACAAAAAATACCAGTCCAGGAGCCCCTGGCTGGCTCAGTGTGGGGAGCAGGCAACTCCTGATCCTGGGGTCGTGAGTTCGAGCCCCGTGCTGGGCGTGGAGCCTACTCAGTATACCTACCTACAGATCAGTCCGTCGCGGGGTGGAAATTTCTGGAAGGTCTTTTACCACAGCCGGTCTGAGGCTGCTCCCGGGGGCACTTTGGAGGAAGGAGGGCTGTTGGATCGGAGGGGGCGCTGAGCAGCTGCACAGATCACCTGTCCACGCGGTTTCTGGTGTCTTCCTTCAGCCGTGAGAAACATTTTTCCATGTCTTTAAAATGTCTCCAAAAACATTCACGTCTCTAATGGAGCCCATATATTTAATGCAGTTAACATCCATGCAACAGTAAGCGGCTGCTTCCCAGTTTCACTATTAAAGCCTGGAACAGCCACCTGTGTCCGAGAGCTTTCTATTTCTAACTTATCACCTTAGAATAGAAATAACCAGATCAACGAGCAGGAGCTTTTCTTTAAAGCTTGTTCGCTTATTTAAGTCATCTCTGCACCCAACATGGGGCTCGAACTCACAACCCTGAGATCAAGAGTCCCATGATCTCCCGATGGAGCCAGCCAGGTGCCCCAAAGAGCATGAACTTTTAAAAAAAATTACTGTTGTTGTTTTTTTCCCCCAACTATATATTCATTGTAGAAAGTTTGGGAAATATTTATAAAGCAAAAAAGGAGTAAGAATAATTCATGATACCATTACAAAATGATAACCACTTGTAATATTTTGATGTCTTTTCTTCCAACCATATTTGTAATTAGAATCATGCTGTGGATCTTATTTTATGCCTGTTTATTTCCATCTACATTGTAAACACTTTCCCATATTAAATGGGCTATTCCAGGGGCACCTGGCCCACTCAGTCCGTAGAAGAGGCGACTCTCGATCTCAGGGTCATGAGTTCGAACCCCAAGTTGGGCATAGAGCTTACTTAAAACAACAGCACCAACTGGGACACCTGGGTGGCTCAGGGGGTTAAGCTTCTGCCTTCGGCTCAGGTCATGGTCTCAGGATCCTGGGACTGAGCCCCCGCATCGGGTTGTCTGCTCAGTGGGGAGCCTACTTTCCCCTCTCTCTCTGCCTGCCTCTCTGCCTACTCGTGATCTCTGTCAAATAAACAAATAACATCTTTTAAATAAATAAATAAAACAGCACCACCAACAACACCCCAGCCACCTAGATGGTTTATGTTTTGATGGAAGAATGCTGTGCGACAAGCCCTTTGTGGAGGTCTCTTCCTTTGGGGAACTGATCCCCCTCCCTCCACACAACTGTGGGGCTGAGGGTTGGCAGATCCGCCTCCCACCGCCCAGGACCCTGGGCAAAGGGACTTCCTTCCCCTGGGCCGCGAGAACTTGAATTCGGAGGGCGGCACCCAGGAAGGGAAGCCCGTTGGGGCTGAGTCACCCACTCGCAGCCCCCTGTGGAGATGGCCACCAGCTTCTGGCACCAGGATGCCCAGAGGGGTCAAATGGTCATCTCCCCCAGGTCAGGTCACCCCACCCGACCTCCCAGCAGCTCCCCATTTGCTGATTGATGTTCCTGAGCCCGATGCTTTGCCGCCGACAGATCACTTCCTGGTCCGTCCTTGTTCCTGAGTCCTTGTGCCCGGGTGTATTTCCTCGGACTCTTTCCAAAAGGGAAGTTGCTCCATCAAAGGGTGTGTGCTTTATAAAGGGTCTTTTCACATGTGGCCTAGCGTCCAGAAAATCTGCTCCGATGAACAGAAAGAGGGCACAGGAGGGGAGAGAAGGAGGTACACGCCCTGGGGCCAGACATCCAGGGTTCTATGGTCTGGAAAGAAGCCCAGCTTGACCTGCAGATCAACAGAAACCCGCCCAGGCTGGGCCTCGAGAAACTCCTTTGGCCTTTGTGCTCTGTCTCAGTGTCTGTCTCTGAAATAAATAAATAAAATCTTTAAAAGTAAATAAATAAAAATAAAATAAAAAGTATGGCTTGCCGACTGTGGTAGCGTGCCTGGGACGCAGGGATGGGAAGACAGACACCCGCGGGAAACTGGGGGCTCGGAATCAAGTCGGGGCCGTGAAGACGAATATGTTAATACTGGTTTCCTAGAGGGGCGCCTGGCTCGGTTGGTTGGGCGACTGCCTTCGGCTCAGGTCGTGATCTAGGGGTCTTGGGATGGAGCCCATCGGTCTCCCGGCTCAGCGGGAGCCTGCTTCTCCTTCCATTCTCCCTGCTTGTGCTCCCTCTCTCTGTCAAATAAACAAAAACAAACAAACAAACAAACAAATACTGGTTTCTTCGTTTTGACAAACATACCACAGAAACTCTGGGGTTAACCTGAGGGAAGCTGGGTAGCGGACCACGGGAACTCCCTGTGCCATGTTGCGACTTTTCCGTAAATGTAAACCTATTCCAAAATTAAAAGTTTATTTAAAATTGTATTGCACCAATTTATAGTCCTGCTACAAGGACACAGTAGTCTTACCACAACCTTGCCAGCAGCAAGTATTTTTAAAAATTCAATCCTTCCGGGCGCTGGGTGGCTCAGTTGGTTAAAGCCTCTGCCTTCAGCTTGAGTCATGGTCCCGGGGTCCTGGGATCGAGCCCCGCATCGGGCTCCCTGCTTGGTGGGAAGCCTGCTTCTCCCTCTCCCACTCCCCCTGCTGGTGTTCCCTCTCTCTTGCTGTGTCTCTGTCAAATAAATAAATAAAATCTTAAAAAATTTTTAAAAAGAGAAGCAATAAGTGCTTTGGGGAAAGGAGAGCGGGGTCGGGGATAACACGAGTGACGGAGAGGAATGAGGCATGGGCTGCAGTTTTCACCAGTGTGACTAGGAGAGGCTTCCCTGAGAAGACATCCCAGCCCTGACTCAGAAGGAGGAGGCGCGGGAAGCCATGTGGCTATCTGGAGAAAGGTGTGACGGTCAAGGCCAAGGGACACTCTGGCACCCGCTGGTGACAGCCTACACAGACGGCCCCGGGCCGGCACGGACACTCTTGCTCCGAGGTCCAGGGGAGCCCAGCCCAGCAGCTCAGCTCCCGGCAGGATACAGGACGCGGCTTCCACCGTGTGAAATGAGCCGATTGGAAACACGGGTCGTTGTTTGGTTTTAATCTATTTGATGATTAATGAATGTAGCAGATTGTATCCTCCGGCACAATCCCCACCTCCCCGTGCTCCTATGGCCACACCGGCGCTCCCGCCATTGACAGGTGGTGTCGGTGCTCCCCTTGAGTCGGCTGGTGGGTAATTAGGGACGGTGAGGTGACTGTGACGATGTCACAAACGAGGCTGCGACTTCCGCTGCTCCTGGGACGGCTGCTTTCGGAAGCCTGCTGCCATGCCATGAGGACGCTGGGGCCCCGTGCGGAAGTCAGGTGTTGGTGTCCTTGTGCCCTTTGCTGCTGACACCTGGCCCGGTGAGGATGGCTCTGCGGGGTCTCCACCCACACGAGGGGCCCTGAGTCCGAGCCGCCCCCCACACTGAGCTCAGCCAGGCCCAGATCCACAATCAGAATCATCCCCTTGTTATTGCTGTTTTGAGCCACAAGTGGGTTTCCTTAGATTTGTTTATTTATATTGGCGGGGAGGGGCAGAGGGAGAGAGAACCTTAAGCCGACCCCCTCGCTGAGTGCAGAGCCCTACACGGGGCTCGATCTCGTCATCCTGAGATCACAACCTGAGCCGAAATCACACGTGACGCTTGGCCAACTGAGCCACCGGGGGGGCCCTTGAGCCAGTAAGTTTTTTGTTTTTGCCTTTTATTTTTTAAGATTTATTTATTTATTTATTTGATAGACAGAGATCACGAGCAGGCAGGGTGGGGGAAGCAGGCTCCCCGCCAAGCAGAGCACCCGATGTGGGGCTCAATCCCAGGACCCCGAGACCATGACCCGAGCCGAAGGCAGAGGCCCAACACACCAAGCCACCCAGGCACCCGAGCTACTAAGTGTTAAGGTGGTTTATTCTGTAACAGTCCATTACTGTAAGGGCAAAGCTGAACATCCTCACTATTTTTATATAATATATATTTTTAAAGATCTTTTTTTTTTAAGATTTTATTTATTCATTTAGCAGACAGAGATCACAAGCAGGCAGAGAGAGAGGAGGAAGCAGGCTTCGTGCTGAGCAGAGAGCCCGATGCGGGGCTCGATCCCAGGACCCCGGGACCATGACCCGAGCCGAAGGCAGAGGCATTAACCCACTGAGCCACCCAGGGGCCCCAAAGATCTTATTTTTAAGTAACTTCTACACCCAATATGAAGCTCGAACCCACAGCCCTGAGATCAAGAGTCACCCGCCCCAGCGACTGAGCCGCCCGGGCGCCCCCATTTTTATCTACTACATTGAAGTCTTTTCACACCGCGATGCCACGTCCTTGACAAGGCCTTTTCTCTTTCCACATAGAAGTGTGAAAACAGGACGAGGCCATGGACGGAGCTACCAGAGATCCCTCAAAGCTGGCTCAGAGCTGTTCAACTAACATGCAGCAGGTGCTCAAGAAACATCTGTTAAATGAATGAATAAGGCTGTCCGTGGGGGGCGGGGGTGGAAATGGGGGGACGTTGGTCAAAGGTCACAGACTTCCAGTTGTAAGCGGAGTAGGTTCTGGAGACGAAGGGCACGGGGCGGGGACTGCGGTTAGCATCACTGCACCATACACCTGGGAGGTGCCGAGGGTAGGTCCTAAATGTCCTCACCACGCACGCGCGAACATGGTCCCTACTGGCGCCAAGGGAGGCGTTACCTAAGCCTACTGCAGGGCTCATTTCTCTCTCTCTCCCTGTATCTATGTATCTATCTTTTGTTACACCATGTAACATGTTACACTATGTAACTATTACATAGTATATCACATTATATGTTAACTGCTACACCATGTAACAAAAAAGAGATATATACAGAGAGAGATCATTACAGTGTATACCTTAAATTTACATAATGTTATGTCAGTTACAGCTCAATAAAGTTGGGGAAAGAATCATAATTCTGTCCACATTTCTGCACCTTATTTATTTATTTTTAAAGATTTATTATTTATTTATTTGAGAGAGAGAGAGAGAGCGCATATGAGAAGGGAGAGGGTCCGAGTGAGAAGCAGACTCCCCGCTGAGCAGGGAGCCCAATGTGGGACTCGATCCAGGGACTCCAGGATTGTGACCTGAGCCAAAGGCAGTTGCTCAATCAACTAAGCCACCCAGGCATCCCTGCGCCTTATTTAAACTAGAACCAGCGTGGGGCGCCTGGCTGACTCCACCAGCAGAGCCTGTGCCTCGACTCTTGATCTTGGAGTTGTGAGTTTGAGCCCCATGTGGGGTGTAGAGCTTACTAAAAATATAAACTTAAATAATAAATAAAACAGAATATCACCAACCTAATGCAATGTGTTCATGAAATTCAGATGCATTTCAATATTTTCCGGAAATCCCGATCTATCAAACCTTTCATTTGAGGGGCTTACAGCACAGCTTTACTTGGCTTCTCTTCCTTTTTTCTTCTCTCCTGTCTCCTTTTCATCAAACCAAAGAATGTATCTGTCATCTCCAAGGACTCAAGGCATACGTGGGAAGGCAGGTGAAACACACCAGCGCCCCATCTTCTTTACGGGAAAGCCTTGTTGTGTTTTGGTGAAGATCCTTCGGGGCCTTTTCTCTACATGTTCACCTTCATGTTCATGTTCTCTACATGTTCACCAACACACTGTGGCAGAATCTGCTTTCTTCTGCAGGTGGGTGTGACACATCCTATCCCACCTGCTCTCCCACCAGGTGGGGGCTCTGTGGGACCCTGGGCGGGCCCTGAGACTGCCTCCCGAGCATGGCACAGAAATGATGTGGGCTTGCTCCCAAGTCCTAGGAAGAAACACTGATCCCCCTTGGGGCTCTATGTAGGACACATAACTTCTGAGTCCTACGCCACCTCCTAAGAATTCTGGCTACCAGGGCACCTGGGTGGCTCCCTTATTAAGTGTCTGCCTTCGGCTCAGGTCATGATCCCAGGGTCCTGGGATTGAGCCCTGCCCCAGGCTCCCTGCTCGGCAGGAAGCCTGCTTTTCTTCTCCTTTTGCCCCTGCCTGTGTTCCCTCTCTCACTGTGTCTCTCTCTGTCAAATAAATAAATAAAACTTAAAAAAAAGAAAAAAGAAAGAAAGGATTCTGGCTACCTGGAAACCCCTAGGCCAGAAAGAGCACAAAGATGGACTAGGGAGAGACAGGATCATAGCTTTGTCTGGACCCCACCTGTTCGAGGGTTCCCAGCCCGAGTGCCAGACACGTGAGGACGCCTTCGCCCCCGGCCCCGTCAGGACGCAGCCAGCCGGTGGGAAAACCACCCGGCGGCCACCCCATCACTCCCCGACCCCACAAGTTAATACGACATGCCTGCTCTTCTGAGCCGCTACGCCTGCTGAGATGATGGTTTCCCTACTCATACGTGCCGATCTGTACAAGTGGCTTACTCTGGCGTACACTGCTCTGAGATGGGCTTTGTTCCCCGGAAGTCAGCTCCACGCCCAGTGTGGGACTCGAACTCATGACCCCAAGATCAAAAGCTGCATGCTCTCCTGACTGAGCCAGCCAGGTGCCCCCGAGACTTGCTTCTTCTGTCGGACAATGTGTGTCCAGCGGCTGTGTGTCCCCGGGCCGGTGTCCCTGTGTGTCCCACGGCTTGCTCTGCAAGGCTGTGCGGTGTTCCACAGCAGGGACGTTCCATCACGAAGCACGAGGGTCTCTTCTGTCTGGGGCTGGGTCCTCAAAGGGAGGCTTCCTTGGGAGCCGACCACCGTGTGGAAGAAACTGCGGGGCTCCCCACACCCCGCCTGCACTAACGTCCCTGGAGGGAGGGCCCTTGAGGAGCTCCTGGCTTTCGATGACATGTGTGCAGGTCCCACCCTGGGCAAAGAGATGCACAGCGCACCACAGCGACACGGCCCGTCCTCCTCTCCCCTCCGTTTGACATGCAACTGACCGGTAACTGTAGGTAGGCTGCAGACACAGGGCGGGCGGGCTCGGTGTCTGTGCCCGTCGTGAAGTGGTCGCTGCAATCAGTCCAGCGACCACCCGTGACCACACAGTTAGTAACCGTCGCTCGGGCAAGGAGGGGTGCTTCTCAGTCTCAAATGCACATTCAAATCACCTGTGCCTTTGGGGGAACGCGAGTTGTGCTTGGCAGATCAGCGGCGCAGTTCTGGGCAGTTCTGACCCCCTGCTGGCTGGGTCCGCGCGGCCCAAGGGGTCCAGAGTGGCCCACCCCGGCCCGCTCCCACCTTCTTCTCTGACCTTCCAAAACATTGGTGCGGGTCAGCCTGGAGCTGTGAGGATCTACCTTCCTGGTTCCCTGGGAACCTCCTGTCCTCTCCAGTCTTGGGACTTCTTTCTCCGAAATGCCTCCCAGTCCAGGCAAGGCCACCGCCGTGGGCTGAGGGTGGGGGGGACTGAGCGCCACATGGTGCACACAGGAAGTCATGGACGAGCAGGTGGGGAGTCTATTCTCACCGTTCTAGAACTCCCATTCTCTGGTCTCCACGCTTCATATCTGTCTTGGGAGAGGACCGGGAAGAAGCCAGGCGCTGGCAACCGTGTCCCCTCTGCCACCTGTTGTAATCACTCACCTCTCCAGCAGAGGACGCTCTTTTGGCCCTTTCTGGGCAGCTCTGGTTCCAGGTGTAACTTCCCCGCTGCCCTGCCACTAGAGAGGGACACACCTCAGAGACATTCCATGAACCGCCGTGAGGCTCGGGGCTCCCCCAGAGCACAGCTGGGACTCCACCAACAAGTTTTCATGGACCCTTCAACTTGCCCTTGGTCACAGGGGATCTTCGCCTTCTGGGGGGATGGGAGGAGAGAGGCTTTGTTGCAAGGCACCGGACACATATTGTTCGCCTTTTCTTTTCTTTTTAAATTTTTTCTTTTTTTTTTTTTTT
>RCUC01109641.1:0-10324 GCA_003697995.1 Taxidea taxus jeffersonii
TGGACTCTGAGGGACCGTTCCTAAACCCCGCCCCTGGGAGCCGGGAGCCCCAGGGAGACACAAAACCTGAGCAGATGGACCAATCGGACAGTGAGTCAGACTGTAGCATGGACACGAGCGAGGTCAGCCTCGACTGTGAACGCATGGAACAGACGGACTCTTCCGGTGGGAACAGCAGGCACATCGAAAGCAACGTCTGACAGAGGCGCGTGTACTTCCTGGAGGCAGCCCTGTGTCTTACCTGTACAGTATTTGCATTCCACACACGGAACGGTTTGGAGAAGCACTTTTTAATACTTTGGTGACCGTGTTGCCCCTCGTCTCTTGTATCTGTATCTTTGTCCCTAGTACTGTAACTGCCAGTCTGTCTGTAAGCTGGGGTCTGTGGCAGCTCTTACCCTGTGTTGCATTTCACAAGTGTCTGGATGGATGGAGAGGTACTTGAACAGGTTACTTTCACTTGTCCTGCTGGATTTAAAAAAATAGAAAAGAACCTCTAAACTACTGTTTCATGTAGATTGCTTAAAAAGAACCCTCCCGTGCTTCTCTAGTGCTTTCCTGGCTCTTTGACATGATAAGCTGAAGGCATGGAATTTATGGAGCCTGGCAAACAGGGCACGAGGAAGTCACTTGTGTATCAGGATGGTATGCGCAGGAAAACGGGAAAAGATCGATCCTCGCAATGAGCTTGTTTCAATGTTATCCAATCAGAAAGCATGAAAACATCCCCTGGGGATGCTGGACACTTAGTGGTGCAAAGGAAGAAGCACTGTGTTGACCTTGCAGTGTCACCTAGTGCAAATTCGATGCAATAATCTATTAGGACGTGCGGTAGTGTCTGACCTTAAAAGGACCAGCACGAAGGCAGCCGCCAGCTCTGAATCTTGAACTGAAAGGCAGTTGCACTGGGGGGTGCCTGTCCTAGTTGCTGGCTTGCCTTAGAGAGCCATTTGTGGCCTAAACCAGAACAGAACTCAACAGGCCTGGGAAGAAATACCTGGCAGAATAATAAGAAGGCCCACCATCATTTTGTTTCATGTGCCAAGGCCTACTCCTATTTTGGAACATTGAGGAAGAGACCGCAGGTGAGTCAGTGACTCTGTTTACAGAAACATGTGGAAGAAGAGTTTGGAAGCAGAGCTTCATCATGACCTTAGGCAGGAAGCATTACGAGAAAACAAGGTCGGTGCCCTTCCAGGAAAGGCCAGAGCCTTGGGTTTTCCTGCTCTGCTTTTAGGTCACCACTTTGCCATCTCTGGCTCTGTGCTGTGATCAGAGTCGTAATCACATTCTCCATAGGCCAATTTTAATTAACTCGATGATTAATTAGGATCAGTTAGCCAAACTAGTAACCTCTTTGTCTAGCCTTGATTTACAGTGCAGGGTGGATGGCCGACCTTTAAAAAAAAAGTTAACTGAATACACAGAAAAGCTCCCTGTGAGTGTAAATATTAAGGGTGACCTGTGCAAAATTATTCCCACACCAGCACTGGTAGTCATGAGTCTAAATTATTGCCAAAAAGTTTTTTTAGTATATGTGCTGCCGAAGCGAGCACGCCAAAAAGTTTTTTTAAAATCTTCTGTGTCTTTCGAGTTTACAGAAAGCAGTAAATGTTGTTATCATTTTATTATGTACATCTAACATGTGCATTCGAAGAAGCTGTGTGACAAGATGTATCAATATAAAAACAAGGTAATATTACTTATTTTTCAAAAATGAAAAAAATGTGGTCAATTTTACCCTGTAAAACATATTTCTGTATTTATAGATTTTAAACATGGTGAATTTTTTTTCTATTATGAGTTTATTTAAAATTGCTTTGTTTCTCAAATTGTTATTGATTTAGCAAGTGAATGAACTGCTAGAAGCAGACATAAGCTGAGAACCGATGTCTGACGGAGGGGGAAAGACCGGATCATTGTCTACAGGAGCCATCGGCCACTTTGGCCAACGTGTTGAGACAAGAGGTCTGTCAAGTGCTGGCCTAGGGGAAGAAAGTGAATGTTTCGAAGACGTGAATGTTTTTGTATAATGGCCTTAAACTTTTCTGGAAGCATTTCAAATAAATTACATTAAAATGTCATCCTCTCTGTGTACAGTATGTGCCCAAATGTCAAATCTTAGCTATCTTCCTGGAAAGTTCTTTCTAGAACTTTTGCTTATTGTGCCCAAATACGAACTCTAAAATAGGGTGCAGGCTGAAATAAATGCTTTGATTTGATCTATCAAAACTTTTGCAGAGCTCCTATTTCTAAGATCTATTTTTTCAGATATTCTCTAGTCATACACTTACTCATTTAATCATGTTCAACTACTGTATCTTGAATCTGTACTGTGTGTAAAGGCATAATTTTGACAGGAAAAAAGCATTGAATCTCACTGCTAGGATAGGTGACTGTTGAGAATCTTGAGGCCAAACAGGAGAAGACAAATTCCACTTTAAAATTCTTACTGGAAATTTAGGCCACTTTTTCTTTAGTTAATAGTTTGGGGGCAGCTATATGGCTCAGTCGGTTAAGGCCTAACTCTTGATTTTGGCTCAGGTCGTGATCTCAGGGTGATGGGCTCGAGCCCCACATTGGGCTCTGTGTTCAATGGTGGAGTCTGCTTGAGATTCTCCCTCTCCCTCTGCCCATCCTCCTGGCTCTCTCTCTAAAAATAAATCAATCAATCTTTTTTTTTTTTTAAAGGTTAGTTTTATTTCCTCCAAAAAGTAGTCTTTGTAAAATTTTCCTTATTTTTTAGAGAGTGGGGGAGAGGGAGAGAATGAGAATCTTAAGCAGGCTCCACATCCAGCATGGAGCCCAATGCGGGGATCCCAAAACCCTGAAATCATGACCAGGGGCAAAACCAAGAGTCAGACACTTAACTGACTGAGCCAGCCAGGCACCCCCAAAAGATAGTCTTTAGATGAAAAGACTAAGCACTTTTAAGCTATTGGTTGCCAATTCTCAGTAGCAGGGTGTCTCAATAAGGCCAGTAGATAGTCTCGTCTTTGTCATAACCTCTCACCATTTTTAACATGTTATTAATTCTAGATTCATCTAGATATTCACATAAATGTAAGTCCATTTTTTTTTTCTAAATAAAAACTCACTCCTCCTCATTCCCTTCTTTCTCCTCCTTCCTTCCCATCCTCCTTGTCCTTCTTCAGTGCCTCTTTGGACAATCCCTCCACCTCTGACTACCATGGTTGTAGTGACTTTGATCCTGGAGCCTACATTCCCACCACTGTACTGATATGTTGTGGGTTAGTGCAAATGACTGAGGGCTAAATGGTTTTCCTCAGTCTATTCTCAAGATGTTACTTTACACATAACTAGATGTAATCCTTACAGTCAAAATGAGAAATCATAAGCAAAGAAGAATCAGAACCAGCAATTTTGTGAAAATTAGAGTGTGGTTTCAGCTCCTGGGTTGTGGTCACCACCAGTGACTGCTTTCATTGCCATTCCTGGCACAGTCTCCAGCAGCTGAGAATGCGAAACTCTTCATTACAACAGGGTGGTTTCCCCAAATTCTCTGAGCACAGGAAGCTGCAACCCACTGTCTTGGAGAGCAAGCTGTTCATTCACAGCCTGTCTGTGTCTACCTTTTACTAATTCTCCAAAGGCCTGAGGACTCTCAGGGAGATTTGATCACACATTTCTTTTTTTCTTTTTCTTTTTCTATTTATTTATTTGACAGATCACAAGTAGTCAGAGAGACAGGCAGAGAGAGAGGAGGAGACAGGCTTCCTGCTGAGCAGAGAGCCCAATGCGGGGCTCGATCCCAGGACCCTGAGACCATGACCTGAGCCGAAGGCAGAGGCTTTAACTCACTGAGCCACCCAGGCACCCCTGATCACACATTTCTATGTGGGCCATTTTCCCCACCTGATTCCTGCTGATATTGTAGAAAACCCCCTCCGGACACCCCTTCTTGCTGCTGCAATTGGTTCACTAAACTGATACTATCTTTGTTTATTGACAGAATGCTGGAAATATGGTATTGAAAGGGAATTTAAAGAGGGTGACTCAAGCCCAAACCCAGCAGAAGGAATCTGAAGATCATGAAGATTGAATACCTTGCCCATAGGAACACACAATGAGAAAGGTGACTGTGTTCGCTGCACCTTCTGGGCCTTTGCAAATAAAATAATCATTGCTCATGGTGTCACATCTCCTTCCTCCAGGCTGGGTTAGCACAATAGTCAGCTCTGTAGACCCACCCAGACTAAGCCCTTCTTCAACTGACTTGGGAAGTATAGCAAGCAATTAGAAACCATGTTCTGTACCTTTAAGAGTGGATCATCCAGGTCAGGAAACTGGACGGGCATTCGAAATGACTTGTCTGTTTACACATAGGTGTTCACACACAAACACCTCAGTGTTAATGAACTGTGCTACTCATCTGTGAAAGGTTCGAAGAATATCACCCTGCAGGTGTTGTATTTGCTCTATCTGTTCCTTTTTCTGTGATGGGGCGCTTTAAGCCCTCAGGCCACTTAAAAAGTGAGAGGGAATGTGAAATCACTTTGAAAATGGGTAAGAGCTAGTAGTACTCATTGTCGTTATTTCATACTTCTAAATTTACATGCACTGTTATGAAATTTCTCAGAAGTATGGTGTTGGTCTTTTCCATTCATTGTGCTGCATAATTGGAAGAGGGGTGAGTGGTCTTCTCAATCCAGCAAATCTGGAGTATTTTTTTGTATTTTTTCTTCGGTATTTTCCTTTTCACATTTTTCTGTTTTTTGGTTTTTGTTTTTTGTTTTTTTCAGGAACCTCAGAAAGATAGATTTTGAAATTTGTGGATTTGGTCTCTTCTTCCTGATTGGTTTTCAAATTCCCTTTATTCTTACTTTTTATTTCCTTATATTTTATTCTCTCTCAGGGACACTTACTTGCCTTTATCTCATAACCCTTCTATTAATTTGGGGAGAAGTTTAGCTATAACAGTTTTTTTAAAGATTTTATTTTTGGGGAGCCTGAGTGGCTCAGTCAGTTAAGCTTCTGACTCTTGATTTTGGCTCAGGTTTTGATCTCACGCTCATGAGATCAGGCCCCATGTTGGGCTCCACGCTCGGTGAGGAGTCTGCTTGGGATTCTCTCTCCCTCTCCCTCCGCCCTCCCAGCCCCATGTGCTCTCTCTCTCAAATAAATAAATAAATAAATCTTTTAAAAAATGTCTTAATTTTTACATGATCTTGATACCCAACATGGGGCTTGAGCTCACAACCCTGAGATTAAGAGTCATATGCTCTACCGACTGAGCTAGCCAGGCACCCCAATCACAGGTTTTATTGCTAAATTTTTTCCCCTTTTTCTATCATTGTTCCTATTCTTAGAGTATCTGTTCTTGTTTAGTAAAAGTGGTATCTTTTTTTTTTTTTTAAGATTTTACTTGTTTATTTGTCAGATGGAGAAAGAGAGAGAAAGAGCGCGCGCGCACACAAGCAAGGGAACAGCAGGCAGTAGGAGAAGCAGACTCGCAGCTAAGCAAGGAGCCCGATGAGGACTTGATCTCAGGACCCTGAGATCATGACTTGAGCCAAAGGCAGACACTTAATGAACTGAGCCACCCAGGTGTCCCATGAAAGCATTATCTTCTCTAAACTCAGAGCATCATAGTTTTGTTGAGTTTTTTTTTCTTTTTGCATTGTTTGTTCATCTGAGGATAATAATAGTAATTTATAGTATTTGGAGGAGGATTAAAGGAGCTAATATGTCCAAGGATGCGATGCCAGATATCTTCATTTACTTCTCCATTCCACTCTCTAATCTGATCCTTCCTTTACTGTGACGGTGGCACCTGCATCTGCTTCATCAGTGGGCTCTCTTGCTTGTAGCTTCCAGCCAAAGGGGAGTCCTCACATGACATCAGAGAGGGAAGCAATTGAGGTCAGGGTATTTACTCCCCCAGCTCTCTCAAAGAATTGTCTTGGTCTAACTGCATCTATTGATATGAAGTCACAACTCCCCTCAAGGAGTCCCCTCTGAGTTCCCATTAAGCTTGCCAGCCTAGGAGGGTACCAGCCCTACTGTCACTACCCCTGTGAGACTGCATCATCCCTATACCCTGCCCATAGGGCATCAAGTCCCCTTATGAAGTCCTCCTTGGATTAACCTAATCTGAGTCTGCTGCCGAGCCTGCTAAGCCCCTGACAGATACTGGTGCCGGATGGAATAAACATTATAGTACATGTGTCATCATCATCATCATTACTGTCATTCCACCGTCGGTATTCTATTGTCACATGCTGTGGCTCAAGGATACAAAGATCTTGTGGAATCATCAAAGATGGATTTTGTGTTTCTGTTTCTTACTGTTGGGATGGATTGTTTTCTGAGAAGAAACATGAAAATCTATTTTCAAAAACAAATACAAACACAAAGAGAAATACAAAAACAAAAAGCAAAATAAATACTTTTTCAGACCTAGCAAAACCGGAAGAGTTCATAACCGGCAGACCTGTACTACGATAAATGTTAAAAGACCTTCTTGCAATGGAAGAAAAATGATACCAGATGGAAATATGGATCTACACAACAGAAAGAAGGGCACTAAAAATGCAACTATATGGGAAAACAGGAAATGCATTTTTCTTGTTTAAATCTCCTGAAAGTAATGAGTTCTAGCTATTCTGGAGTAATAAGGACTAGCTTTACCTTTTCATATGAAACAACCAAAAAAAAGAAAAGAAAAAGACGATATATATGAAACTGTGGTTTTGGAGACACCAGACATCAGACAGTGAAGAACAACGGCCCTAAAGTGAAGGAGAGCAAATGAGTGAGCCTTGTGATGGCTCCAGCTTATGGCCTCAAAAGGGTTTTCATGCAGCAATGCAGAGTAGGAATCACTCACCACTCAGTGGAGACCGAGTCCAGTGAACTCACTGAGTAGACGAGATGGAGCTGAGAGTTCAGGAAGACCAAGGCAGCTATGATTTAGAGAGGGAAGCAATGCCTAGAGAAACAGTGGTGGTCTGCCGAGCGACACACTCAGGTGCTCAGCTGAGTACTGATTGGTGCACACATGTGGAGACACTACCCAAGCGTGGGGAAACTATCAAAAAGGATTAGAGGGAACTAACACAGTGCTGGGAATAGTTCCTGTTCCCACAAACCACACCAGAAGAATATCATAATTGAGTAAAGTATTCAGAAGGACCTACTTTCAGTAGTGGGGAATAATTAACTCTACAATAAACACGACTCTGGTTTCCACCTAACAGTCTTAAAAGAAAGGCTAAAAAGGATCAAACCATTTCCAAGTAACTGCACCCCAGAACAAAACTCAATTGTTTATAGGACTACAAAATTGTCCAGCATCTAGGAGGGTAAAATTCAGTGCCTGACATCGAATCAAGGGCCATAAAGCATGCAGGAAAGTACAACCCACAGTGAAGAAAAAAATATTATAGACAATTGAAACCAACCCAGAACTGACACTAATGTTAGGATTAAAAGAAAAGTGCATTATAGGTATAACTGTGTCCCATATTTTTAATGTTAGGTGGAGAAATGAAAAATATGAAAAAAAGAGCCAAATATAACTTCTAGAGATGCAAACTACCATATATGAGATGAAAGATACACTGGATGGGATTAATAGCAGATTACACATTGCAGGGAAAAAAGCTCAGTAATATAAACTATTAACAATATAAACTACTCACCATTAAACACAAAAGATAGTTTTTTAATGAAAAAAGCACCAATGTGTCACAGGACAAATCTAAGTGCCCTAATATTCATGTAATCAGAGTCTCTAAAGGAACAGAGAGAGGAGATAGAAAAAATATTTGAAGAAACCAATTGCAAATATCTTTCCAAACTTGATAAAACTGTCACCCCACAGATCCAAGAAGCTTAATAAACACTAGACATAAGAACAATAAAACTACACCAAGGCATAACATAATCAAATTGTTCAAAACCAGTAATAAAGGCTAGCTCAGTTGGAAAAGCATGAACTCTTGATCTCGGGATTGTAAATTCAAGTCCCACGTTGGGTGTGGAGATTACTTAAAAATAAAATCTTTAAAAGAAGAAAAAAGTAATAAAGAGGAAACCTGAAAAAGTAGCCAGCAGAAAAAGACACGTTATGTACAAAAGAACAAAGCTAAGGATAACAAAGTGAGTGATATCTTTAAAATACTGAAAGAAAAATAACTGAACCTGGAATTCCATACCCAGTGAAAATATCTTTCAAAAGCAAAATAAAAATCTTTTTAAACATAAAAAAGCTGAAAGAATACATTACCAGGAGACCAAAACTACAAGAAATTTTAAAAGAAGTCCCTAAGGCAGAAGGAAAATGATACTAATGGTTGATTTTATATTCAAAAAATTAGTCAGAGGCACCTGGGTGGTACAGTTGGTTAAGCATCAGGCTCTTGGTTTCAGCTCGGGTCCTGATCTCAGGGTCATGAGAGCAATCCCCATATCTGGCTCCACTCTCAGTGGAGAGTCTGCTTGAGATTCTCTCTGCCTCTGCCCCTCCTGCTCATACTCTCCCTCTCTCTCACATAAATAACTAAATCTTAACAAGAAATTAGACAATGTGGGTCACCTGGGTGGCTTATTCAGTTAAAGCATCTAACTCATGATTTCAGCTCAGATCACCATCTCAGGGTTGTGGGATCAAGCCCTGCAACCAGCTCCTCCCTCAGTAGGGAGTCTGCTTAGGATTCCTTCCCCCCTCCTTCTGCCTTCCCCCCAACTTATGCTTGCATGCATTCTCTCAAATAAAATCTCTTTTAAAAATGTGTTAATGTAATTCATCAAAAAAAGAAAAAAAGGGAGAACACATGGTCTTCTTAATAGCACAAAAGATATTTGGAAAAATCCAATATACATTCCTGATTAAAAAAAAACTTACAGCAGGGACGCCTGGGTGGCTCAGTTGATTAAGCAGCTGCCTTCGGCTCAGGTCATGATCCCCAGCGTCCTGGGATCGAGTCCCACATCGGGCTCCTTGCTCGGCAGGGAGCCTGCTTCTCCCTCTGCCTCTGCCTTCCTCTCTGTCTGCCTGTGCTTGTGCTCTCTCTCTCTCTCTAACTAATAAATAAATAAAATCTTAAAGAAAAAAAAAAACTTACAGCAAACTAGGAATACAAGGAAATGTTCTCAACCTGAGAGAGGATATCTACCAAACAAAAACTAACATCATAATGCTGAAGACTGAATGCTTTCCCCCTAAGATGAGGAACAAGAGAAGGATACTCTCACAACTCCTATTTATTATTGTACTGGAGGTCCTAGCCAGTGCAACAAGTCAGGGAAAATAAGTAGAAGACATATCAATTGGAAAGGAAGAAGTAAAATCTTTTTTATTCCCAGATAATATCATCTATGTAGAATTTTTCCCCCAATTAATAGAACTTTTTATTGCATCTTTAAAATATCATAAATAAGTCTGAAAAATCATCCACCATCTTGCTGTTTCTTAGCTGAGCAGCTTAGATCTTATTTATCAGCCTGATAAACTGTTCTTTTTTTAGAAACATAGATACCAGGTAAAAATTTTCTGACATCCTTGATATATTTTATGGAATATACAAAAAAGCTATTAAAACATTTAAGTTCAAGTTTGCAGGATATAAGATATACAGAATTCAATTGTGTTTTTATATGATAGCAATGAACAATGAGGCATTGAAATTAAAACAACAATACCATTTATATTATCATAAAAATATGAAAAACATGGAGTTGGAGCTAAGAAAATATTTAGAGTCTGTACGCTGAAAATTTAAAACATTGATGACAAAAATTAAAGAATACCTAAATGAATGGGAAAAGTATACCATGTTCATGGATTGGAAGACTCAGTATTGTTAAGATGTCAGCTTTCCCCAGAATTAATCCATAGATTTTTTTTTTAAGATTTTTATTTATTTATTTGGCAGACAGAGATCACAAGTAGGCAGAGAGGCAGGCGGAGAGAGAGGAGGATGCAGGCTTCCCCCTGAGCAGAGAGCCCGATGTGGGGCTCGATCCCAGGACCCTGGGATCATGACCTGAGCCGAAGGCAGAGGCTTTAACCCACTGAGCCACCCAGCTGCCCCAGAATTAATCCATAGATTTAACACAATGCAAATCTGAATCTAATTGGACTGTTTTGTAGAAATTAGTAGGCTGATTCTAAAATTCATATGAAAATCTAAGATATTTAGAATAGCCAAAACAACTCCGTACAGATTAACAAAGTTGGAAGACTAGTTCAAAACTTACAGGGCACCTGGCTGGTTCAGTCAGGGACTGTGCAACTCTTGACCTCAGGGTTGTGAGTTCATGCCCCACGGGTGTAGAGACTACTTTAAAAAAATAAAAT
>ML097960.1:0-13451 GCA_003697995.1 Taxidea taxus jeffersonii
GCCAACTGCAGCGGGGATAGGCTCCCCTGGCTCGGGTCCCCCTGCCCCTTCACACAGGTCCCTGGGCCCGTGGCAGAGCCGCAGCCAGGGTCCCGCCCTTTCTGTGTACCTGTCCAGGGGCAGCTCCAATCAGCTGGTGAGTGGCGGGCTGGGTGGGACACCCTCCACGGGCAACTTTAGGAGGGAGGCAGGTGCAGTGGCTGCCACAGACCTTCCCTTGCCCGGGGCGAGTGTGCATGGGAATCAGGCATCTGATGTTCTCCCACTGAGTCCTTACTTAAGTTACATAATTCCAGCAGTGCGGCGTGCTGCCCCGGAGATGTGCATGGAGCTCCGAGACCCAGGGCTGGTGCCCTATGTGCCTCTCATAGTACGAGCAGCTCGCAGAGCTCAGAGGCCAGTGTCTCAGGATTTTTCTTCTTACCGCGCAATGTGCCCCTGTATGTAAGCCGCCAGCAGCGTGGCTGAGCTTCCTAAGAGACAGTAAGGGAAATTCTGATTTTGCTCTCCCTGCACCTTGTACACTGGTGAGATCTACCCCCGGTGTCGATGGGTGTGACCTGGGTGACTTAAGCCTTGGGCAGGGGCGTCAGGCCACTGGATGTGGAGAGCTGCGGCCACACCTGTGTGGCACCATGGGTCCCCTGCCTGCCTGCTTGCAGCAGCACTGGGCAGCTTTGCCAGGCTGTGGAGGGACTCGGGGACTTGGCTCCCTGCGGGGCTGCCTTTGGCCTTTGTTCCCTGTCCATCGGGAAGCTATGTATGCATAACCGCACCCCCCCAACCCCCCATCCCAGGGTCCAAATGCAAGAATGGGTAGTCTGAGGCACGCTCAGCCCTATCCCATAAGGAGGGGAGAGCCCTGACAGCAGGAATTGAGTCCAGTTCTTGAGGAAACCTTACCTGAAACAGGGAGGGTAATGACAGCAGGGAATGCCAGTGGCCGGGTCCCCGGAGCTCAAATAATTAGGGCATGATTGGAATGGTTGTAGGATGCATCCAGAAGGCTCTCTTAAAAATGGAAGTGGATCACTTTACCCTTTAATGGCTCCCACTTCTCTCCACCCCCATGAGGCTCTCACCCTCGGGGCTCCCGTGAGTAGGGCCTTCCCTCACTCCTCTCCACAGGGCCTTTGTACCTGCTGTTGTCCCTTGCTTGCCCCCTCTGGGGGTCCCTTTAATCCCTTTCCTTCCTTCAGTGCCAGCTCAGGTGGTGCTTCTTTACAGACACATTCCTTGAGTCTCAGAGCAGCAAGCACTTCTTTGTGGCACGAGCCACTGTTCTAATGAGGTAAATAACTTATTATGTAATTACTGTCTGTGCCTTTATGTCCAAATACGGGACGATGCCCCACTTTCCCAGTGACAAGATGAGAACTGTTTCGGGGAGTCCTGCTTGCCTACATAAACCTACAAGGGTATCGTTAAAATAGTTCAAGTCTCCCTCAAAGCAGTTACTACCTTGCTACACCTACGTGAGGTCACATGGTGCATGAGAGAGACGGCGCACTTAGGAATGCTTCCTCATTCTCCTCGGCCATGGCCACGGGTCCACCGCATCCCAACTCCAACGTACCTCCGCCCAGGAGCTCTTTGCTCAGGCTCCCCCTCCCACGGGGAACGCTGGAAGGAGCTGTATGCAAAGCCTTGAGTACTATTTGCCTTCAGTATTCCCCATTAAATAACTACTTACCAGATTGCTTTCTTATGTTACCAGGCTGCTTTCCAATGACATCCAGTCCTTGTAATGTGGAGATCGCACGCCCCTCCCCAGGAATAATTATTGTTGTGTTTATTTTCTTTGCCTTTTGAGGTGGTTGGTTTTTGTTTGCTTGTTTGTTTTTTAACTGATCCCGTCAGGTGACATCTAGGCGCATCCAAGATGAGCATCGATGGAAGACCTGTAGGACTAATGACATCTTTCCTCGAAGTTCATGCAGGAAGGAATTGAGAGTAGGGGCGGCAACGTGACCTCAGACGTCGCAAAGCATCCCGCACAAGGCAGCTGCCCAGTTCTGAATGGACAGTTCTGGGGGGATTCTGCCATTAGTGGTCATTTTTTATTGTTTCTGCTCTAGACTGTATGCCTCATGAGGACAGGGACCTCCTCAGTCTCTGTCTCTCACAGGCGACCTGTAAGCGCTCAAACCACATTTGTGGCATAAAGGGATGAATGAAACGCCCAGTGTTGGAGCAGGGAAGGGAAGTGGAGGGAGGTGTGGGTGCGGCTGCTCGGGAGGCAGGAGACCGGCTGTCAGTGGGTGGAGGGGTGTTCTCTCCTGAGGCAGAGCAAGGCTGGCTGACATTCTGGAGGTGAGACTAGGACGCCTTCCACACGCACACATGCACGCGCGCACACAGACACACACAGACACAGGCACGCGCAGACGCCAGTGGAAAAGCGATTCCAGGACGGGAGCCTTGAGGCGATGGGGGAGGGGAGGGACAGGAAGGCGGTGCCCTGCCTTTGGCCCTGGTTCCTGTCGTTGGGCCTGACCAGGTAATGAGCGCAGACGAGGCGCTCTCCTGATGATTCCCTCCTTGTTAGACGTTGTTGTTAGCTCTCTAATGTCTTCCACTTAAGTAACAGCCACTGAGGTGTGGGGCTTCCTGGTGCCTAATGGCCCAGGGTGGCGCTGAGGGCCATTAATCCCGCTGGCCGTTAATCCCGGGAAATGCCCAGGGTCATTACAGGCTACGTGGCTCTCACCCAGCAGTAATGTGGGGAGGAGGGGGCCTCCCGCCACCCAGCCCCTGGGAACGGCCCTCTGCTGGGGGTTGCAAGTCCCTGGGCCCTGGGCGGGCATCTGGTCTTCGCCGGAGAGCATCCGTGTGTGTGTGTGTGTGTGTGTGTGTGTGTGTGTGTGTGTGTGCTTGCTGCATGCACACATGCACATGCAGAATAAGGGGACCACAGTCCCAACGGGGACAAGGAGACATGTGCGTCTGGGTCCCCAAGCGCTGCCTGGGGGCAGAGGGCCTCTGGGGTGGTGGGGCTGCTGTGTTTGGAGGACTGGGGACAGACGGCGCCTTGGAGGAGGGTTCTGGGTGGCCCTGGCTCTTCTGAAGTGTCAGGTGGGGGGATTCCATTCCCTGCCTTTAGCAAAGACAAGACGGCAAGGAGAAGGCACCCGACAGCATGAGGGCAGAGCTGCCGGCTGACGCGCTCGGGGGAAGCTACGGTTAGCAGCTGTGTGTCCTGCTCCGCACGCGGGGCCGGTCCTCATGTTGTCTCTGGCCACTCTCCTCTCATCTCCTGGCCTCTGCTATCTGTGGCCTCCATTGCCCCATGGTCTTTTATGTCCTGCAGCCTCTGCTGCCCCATGTCTCTATTGTCCCCGTGGCCTCTGCTGCCCCATGGCCTCTATCGTCCCCATGGCCTCTGCTGTCCTGTGGCTTCTGCTGCCCTGTGGTTCTGTTGTCTCATGGCCTCCGCTGTCCCATGGCTTTTATTGTCCCGTGGCCTCTGCTGCCCCATGGCCTCTGCTATCTTGTGGCCTCTGCTGTCCCGTGGCCTCTGCTGCCCCATGGCCTTTGCTATCTTGTGGCCTCTGCTGCCCCGTGGCCTCTGCTGTCCCATAGACTCTCCACACTTGGTCTTCTGTTGATAGCATGACCTCCGGAGCCAGGCCTCCTGTGGTAGATCTTGGCTCTGCCGTGTCCTAGCTGCGTGGCCCTGGGTGATTTACTTGCCTCCTCTAAAGCTCGTTATTTTACCCATAAAATGAAAACAACAAAACAGCAGAGCTGTTATGAGGCTTAACTCTACTAACACCAGGAGAGCATTTGGGCCGTGCCTGGAGCCTGGTAAGAGCTCTGTAGATGCCCCCCAGCCTTCCTCCTCCTCCTCTTCTGTTACCATCTTCCCTCGGGCTCCCTCTCACCCTCTGGCCTCCCTCACAGGACCGTGACATACACGTCGGATGCTGTATCTCCTCCTCCACAGAGAGGCTGTGCCCGGTTGTCATTCCCTCTCTGGGAGCGAGCTCCCCGTTCAGCTGGAGCAGCCTGCCCTCTGACCCATGCTGGCCGCCTACAGCGGCTGTCTTTGGGTAGAGGGCCATTTCTGGCTTGATGAAAGCAGGGGTTCATGTGCAGGGCACGTGACCTAATATGAGGCAGCCCGCTGGCCTACCTCGGCAGGGTCATGGCCTGGCAGGTGTCCAGGGGTGGTCCCCTCCCTATACACTGCCCCCAGGGCCCACCAGGTGGGCAGACCTTACTGTTGACCGGGTCCCGCAGCAGGTTAGTGCAGGGCCTGGCAGAGGTCTAACCCACCCTCCACAATGTGGAGCTGGCAGCCAGGCTGCTGTCGAGCGCTGACCTCCCAAGGCTGGGCTAGCACCCCCGCCAGGCCACACACGACGTGTCAAGGTCTCCGTGAAAGGCAGACCTGTCCCTGCCACCAGGGTGAGTGGCAGTCTCAGGACACGGATGCAGTCAATGGAGACTTGGACCCCAGATGGAGGGGTCAGACTTGGCTCATTCTTTTCAGAATCCCTCAATTGGTCTGGCTTGTTTCTATCTTTGATTTCCAAGACCCTCTCAAGGCTGACCCCATCAGGAAGCCACTCCTGACCAAGGTGGCTCCCAGGGCCCCTGAGACGGCTCCCTCTGCCCGAACCTCCTCACAGCTCCTGGTAGCGTCAGCCCCATTTCCCTCTGAGCTGAGGGACGGCTCTCAGCCGGGGTCCCTCTGCTCTGGGAGACTTTCTGGAAGACCTGGGAAGCCAGGAGCATTGTCCCCCACCTCCAAGGGCTGGCGGTGGGAGTCACACGTGTCAAGGGGTGGGGAACACTCTGGGAAGGATGCCTGGCCCCACCCACTGAGGAGCTTGTATGCAGAGAAATGTCACTGCGGCTGCACAAAAGTATGGTATTATCAGCCCCATGCAACGGGCAAGTGGATTAAAATGCCATTAACACAGCAAATTAAGCTTACAGTGAAGTAAACAGAAATTAAATCAATAACCAGCACAGGGGGACAGCTGCCTTTCCCCAAGTGGCCTCCCAGGGACTGGGGCTAGTGGGTGCACAGGGGTGGGGGTGGGGACTGGCTGCAGTGGGAGGGGTAAGTGGCGTGTGCTGGGACACCTGCTGTCCAGGTGCTGAGCTGTAGGCACTCAGAGGGCTCAGGCCAGGACCTCTCCCTCTATAGAAGCAGCTTTCCTGTGTCCACTTAGGTGGATGCCCTGTGATCTGCAAGCTTCTGGTGCTTGTGAAAGCAATTCAGTTAGGCTTGACCTACTAAGCATCCATCTACTCTTCTGGTGATGGCGTCTGGAATCTTCTTTAGGACTCAACCTTTTCCCAAAACTCTTGGTTCATGAAGCTCTGGTAGTTTGACCCACCTTTGGCTCACAGCTGACAACCTTCCCAGGCTTATCTCAGGAGAGACTCATTTGATTCAGGGATGCTTAGCTGACCCATGTTTGTGCCAAGAGGTAGTCCAAGGACTTTGTCTGGAACTTTCTGAAATACTGTGCTGTTGTGAGGGATTGCTGAGCTGATAGGAGGCGTATCTGACACTGCAGGGGACATCCTGCCTCATGGGGAGAGCTGGGCTGGGAGTGGAGCCACATGGAAGTAAGGAGCCAGCCTCCTGTGCCTGGATCCAGCCATGCATGAAGCTATACCAGGTCTATCCCTTGGACTCCCCAGGAACCTGAGTCTCTACACATTCCATCCTTTTATTTATAGTTTACATTTGCAACTAAAAGAATCCAACTTGAAAAATTAAATTATTCCTTTTCTTAAAAAAGAAGATCCATTTGCCAAACACCTCTCGGGGACCCAACATGTGGTCAGATGGTAAGATGGACAGTGGTCTTCCTTGGTGTCCCCTGCCCTCCCACCAGGTCTCTGTCTCCACCTCATGTACTCAGCAGAATCTGACGTGTGTGTGTGTGTGTGTGTGTGTGTGTACAGAGGGTGTCTCGTTCTAGAGACTCAGGGAAGAGAAAGCAGCGCAGAAGGGGTACAGACAGTGTGAAACTTTTTATGGCTCTTTTCTGGCTCCTCTTTATCTCTAGATGAAGGCACAAAAGTACCAGGTTCAGGAGTCCCAAGACCTGGATTCCAGGGTCAGCTCTGTGCATGTTTTCTGTGTCTGTGGGCCAGTTTACTGCCTTCTGGATCCCACTCATCCACCCCATGGGGTCATGGGGTTGTTCCCTGCTGGCCTCAGCAGCTTGTCCCTCCATGGGGGCAGCCATCCATCCATGCACCTGCTGAAGCCCTCCTCATCGGGGGCAGGTGGGCTCTATGGGAGCCCCCTTGTTTTGAACCTCTGGCTTAAAATGTCTAGGGCAGAAGAATCACCTTTGGTTCTTGATATTTTTTTTTATTATTCTGGGGACACAGGGACCAATTCTTATTCCTTTTCTACTCTAGTGTCTCCCTTCCCAGCCCTACTTCAGAGCCCCTAGAGGAGAAGGGAGAAGGCCCAGAATGGATGGAGCAGGGGATCCCTTCTTTTCCTGGCAGCTCCAGCCCCCAGCAGGATCTTTTCCTTCTGGAAACACTACATATCTGCTCTGCACCCAGCTGGACAGATGCCTGTCCCCAGGCGCCCCAGGGCTTCTTTCTGCCTGGGGCAGTCCTGCTGCTTTGTATTTGGTCCCTCACTCTGCCCCTAGCACAAGCCCAGGGCCAGCGGCATGGGAGGCTTTAACATGCACCTGTTGAGTGAATGAATTAATGAATGAAGTCTTGAAACAGAGACCTTTTCCGACGCCGTGGTTGGGTCCTGTGACTTGTCTTTGGGACACATGGTTAGGATGGTTCCAGTGAGACTTGTCACATCAGAAACCCCAGCATGAGGCTCTTAGGGCATCATGGCCTCTCTGTGGGATCTCTGGGCCCATCTTCTCCACCCCTTCCTCTGTCCTAAAGGAGACCTCCTGGCCCCTGCTCTGCCAAGGGTAAGGCTATGGGGCCAGGGTGTCTTGGGCTCGGGCAGTGGGGAAGGGCTGCCTGGAGCTGTGTCTGGGGGAGAGGGGAGGCGATCTGGCTGGAGGGCAGGGGGACTCCGCCTGGACCCAACTGGCATGACCAGGGAACTCTTTCCTTTGCCGGGTCGTTGGTTCTCCAAAGACGTTTCTATAAGCATTTCACATAGATGGATGGATGCATCACTTGCCCATTACAAGGATGATTTTTATTCCTACTCTTGGGGTGTAGTCGGGGTGAAGCACCCCATTGCTCCCTACCCTACAGGCAAGGGGCTCTCTTGCTAAAAGACACTCCTATTGCTCAGCATGGCTCCAGCCCTCTGGTCAATGGTGCCCAGGGTCCCTAGCCGGCCTGACACCCCCAGGCTGGATGCCTCTCCAGGGAGGGGTGTCTGGGGGTCACCCTGGCCACAGCCTGCCCCATTGGTCTGCTACCTGGCTGGACTGGGGAAAGAAGGCGGGAGCTGGGGCCCACTTTGGAGTTTTGAATTCCTGTGTTGATTTTTCCCCGCTCCCTCTTTTAGGTTCCAAATCCAATTCTAGCTCCTGGCCAACTGGTAGAATTAAAGGATTAAGAGCTACCCAGGTCTTATCCCGATATGAAAAGATTTCACCGAGAGGCTCATAGTTCAGCATCCAAAGCCAGGGAAATGGTTCCCGCCTGTGCGGGCTATTGTTTTGAAAGCCTCCCTGGAACCACCTTTTGAGCTCTGGGCTGAGGCATCACTGTTTCCCTTATCTCTTAAGACCTCGTTCATAATTGCTCAATGTCCGACAGGCAGAGAGGACTCCAGGCATTATCTGTTAAGGGCCCTCTAATCCAGTTCATAAGGACAGAGTGGTAATCAGGACACCTCGGGATCCTTCTAAAGTCAACACACAATTTCACGTGAGCCCTGGCTGCTTTCTGGAGAGCCCCCCAGGGACACACAGGGGCCGGCACCCCCAGAGACGGGCATGGGGGCTTCAGGGCGCGGGGGGCTTGGCGCAGGTGGGGCCGGTCAGGAGGAGACAGACTTTGCACAGAGAACAGAAGGGGTTCACAGCGTGTGCTGGGTGGGTTGGAAGCAGTCGAGTATCCACCAGCATACGCGCGCATGTGTGTGTGTGTGTGTGTGTGTGTCCAGCGCGTGTGTGTCCTTGCTGCACGAAGGGGGAGGAGCGGGTCCAAGCCAGGCCCTGCGAGCTCAGCTGGTGGGACCAGGCAGGGAAGGGTTGTGCAGGGGTGGCCTCTGACAGGCAACAACACGGCAGAGGTGTTGATGAGTCAGAGGCGGCGTCTTTGCAGGTCCGCGGGAAGCTTCCTGACAAATGTTCATTTTCGGGGTGGGGGGTGGGCAGCCAGCGTCCCTCTCCATATGGGCACACCTCAATCTATCAGGCGACTGTCGCCCTTCATGGGACACAGGCGCATTCCTCTGACTGATGGAGACTTTGTGGAGACGTCACGGAAACTCTCTGCAGGGGTGAACTCAGATGCCAGAATCCCTCGGCCCCTCTGGTGGGCTCATCGATCTGGACTGACAAATGGAGCTCCCTTCCCTCTCCTGCCTCGGGGAAGAATGGCTTCAAGGCAAGTCTCAGCCCTGAGCTGGGTCTCCCTTCTCCGGGTCCAGGGCTGTCCCCAGGCAGACCTCTCAGCCGGTGCGGGAGGAGCTTTCTGCCCCCCACCCCCATGCCTTCCAGGCCTGCCCTCCACTCCTGCCGCTCTGGGCCCACCCAGAAGCCTGGGGCCCAGAGCCGCTGCAGGCCGCTCTCTACCTGCAGATGGCAGAGAGAGCCACCAGCCACCCTCTGCTAATGCAGGATCTCATGGGGCCGAAGCAGCCCAGGATTCCTAGAGAGGGAATGAGAAAGGTCTAGTCTGTTGGTTGGGGTCTCCTCAAAGCAGACCCCGGGATAAGGACGCCTCATTCATGGTTTACAGGGGAGGTAATCCCAGTGAGCCCGGGTGGGAGGGGGAAGTAAAAAGAGGGGAGAAGGGAGCTGAACAAGGCAGGTGTCCCGTGGGAACTCAGGGAGGCACTCTAGCACGGGTCCGGGGTGGGCAGCTCCCAAGGTGCTTGTTGCCTGGTCGTCTGCTGGCTCCCTGGGGCTTTAGAGAGGTCCTTGGGGACAGAGATGTGGAGCCTCTGCTTCTGGCCATCAGAAGCAGTAGGTGTGGGCTCTGAACTGCCAAGGTCTGAGAGCCGTGGGCAGGGCACTGCCGGCATCAGCTGCAACACGCTTGCCTAGGTCACACTGCCCGGCCAGTTGGTCAGGGTGATGGCCCAGTAGAAATGTGGGCAGCCCCAAGGTCGCCCCTTGTGGGGGTTTCTGATCTGTTAGCCTCCTGGGCCCTGGCCTGCTCGTTGCCTGGGCAGGACCCTGTCCCCCCTCACCTTCCAATCATGAGTCACTGGCAGTTTGGGCGCAAGCCAGGGTAGGCACAGCATGTGTGGGGTTCACTCTGGAGCTGTGGTATGACACTGAGCTTCATTCTTTGCACAGGAAAGTGGGCACCCTGCAGACAAGTGAGCAGGGAAGGTTAGAATGAGGAGCACAGCTGGGGACACTACTGGGAACACCTGTTCAGCTTGATACAGACACAGATGGATGCATGTAGAAATATCTCTGGATCCATGTGTATGTGGGGTTAGTGTGCACACATACATCCTTGCTGTGTCGGTTCCCCGACAGGAAGGAAGCAGGGACACCCCAGTAATAACAAGTACACTCTGAGTCAGAAACTTGGCTTCTATTACCGTCCTCGGAACTAGGAACCAGGGCTCCTTGGAGAAAAATGCTGCTTCTAGGACAGAAGCAGGAAAGAGGCAAGATGAGCCTGGATGCTTATGGTATCAGAAAGGAAGCATGTGCTTGAAACACACACATACTCACACGTGTGCACACACTCACACACAACCCCCCACTCCCACAACCCACTCACTCACACACACATACTCAGTCACACAACCCACCCACACACTCACACACATGAGCACATACTCACACTCGTGCTTACATACTCGCATGACCCGCTCACACACTCTCACACACACGTGTGCACACACTCACTCTCACCACACACCCACTCTCACATTCACTCACACACTCTGTCACGCACATACATGGTGCACACACACTCTCTCACACACACTCACACCCACTTGCACAACACACACTCTTTCACACCCACTCTCACACACACGCGTGCACACACAGTGTTAGGAGTATGTCAACGAGAATCAAGAACCTGCCGGAATGGCTCCCTATAGCCACAGCTAGAACAATTTGAGCTGTGAACTAAATAATGTGATATTGGGTTGTATCCTAAAGTATAAAATACACATCCCGGAGTCCAGGTGGAGATAAAGAAATGATCGCATGAATAAATGGGGGAGAATAGAAGAGTCTCTTCTACAGAAGAATTGGAAATAATTCATGTAGAGACTCTACCCTCTTGGAGGTGGATTAGAATTCTCATTCCTTCCGTGTGGGCAGCACAGACTGACTTTCTTCCAAAGGGTGTAGAACAGAAAGAAGGGGTAAGAAAGATGACTTCTCTGTGGGGAACTGTGACCCCAGTCAGGTGACCAAGGTCTGCATCAACAGCGACATCAGGCTGCGGTGATGTGATGGGAATGACACTTACCTCTGTGGTCTTTCTCCCAAGGACCCACAATCCCAGTGTAATCATGAGAAAAACATCCCACAAACCCACGCTGAGGGACATTCTACAAAATACCTGACCAGTATTCCTTAAGCCTGTCAAGCTCATTAGCAACAAAGGGAGTCGGAGAAACACCAAGTCTAGAAGATCCTCAGGAGACATGACGACGACAATGAAGGTGGGATCCTGGGACAGAAGAACATTAGGGGTAAAGACTAAGGAAATCTGAGTCAAGTGTGGACTTCAGTCACTAGTAACACATCAGTATTGCCTCCTTATTGATGATAGGTGTCCTAGAGTAACACCAGATCCTAACAATATGGGACTCAAAGTACTATCTTCAGCACTTTTGTGTAAATCTGAAACTATTATAAAATAAAGTTCTTCTTAAAAAAAAAAAAAATGGAGCATCTCTCCTTGAAGGCAGCTCAGCCACTGATGAAAGTGCCCTGCCCGGGGCCAGTGAACTTGGTTTCTTGTCCCCAGGGAAGTCACCCTCTCTCTGGGCCTCAGTTTGTCTATCTGTCAAATGGCAGGATTGACCCCTAGGTCTAAGCTTGCACGTCCTGCTTTCTTCCGCATACCCCTTGAGAGGTTGGAGAAGCCGTTTTATCCAGAGTGACCCCATTGAGAGAAGCTTTTCCAGGGTCTGACATTTGTGCTTGGGCCTACCACCTTCCTTGCTGTGCCTCCCCCTTCTCAGGCCATGTCCCACGGCTCCCTTGTTTTCATTTTCCCAACCAGTTTCTGGGAGCACCGGGCGAGGAGGGGGCTTAGATGATGTGAGAATGCAGTGATGTGTTTTAATGCACTGTTTCCTGGGGACCTCGAATGAAAATTTTAACAGCTCAGAAGCTGTGCACTGGAGATGCCTCTACTACAGGCTCTCAGAAGGGTATTCCAACTAAATTGCAGAAATAAATATGCATCTTCCTCGTTTTTGATGAGCAATCACCGCACAGAGCCCGCATCCTTAAGTGGCAGTGAGCTTCCTCGATGGGAAAACAGCCATCTTCGAGTGGCCTCGTTTCAGGGCTTTCCAGTGTGTGTGTGCTTTGGGCCCAGAAGGCCACACGGTCCTCGGGGCCTGCCCGGAGCTGACCTGCTGGGCCGAGCCAGGGAACAACCCAAAAATGGCAAGTGGATAGTTGGGAAAATTAAAACGAAAACAAAAACAAAAACAACCATGCACAAAGACACCCCCACGGAAAAACAGGCTCTAGAGCGGAACTCATCAGAGCCTGTCTGTCCACAGGGAGTCCACACACAAGCTGATTCTTGCACTTGGGTACGACCTTTCAGAGGATGAAGGAAGGGAGGGAGCTGGTTCTGTGAGACCTAAGCATCGGCAGGGTCGAGCTCTAAGGGGGCGCACTGTCTCCTCTCCACCTGTCCCTTCCCAGCACTGCTGGGGACCCGGGTCCTGTGAGGTCCGATGCCAGGGCTCCACGCAGCCCCACTGGCATCTGAAAGGGTCAGCCCTGTGACATTGGTTCCACGCTCCTCCTCGTGCAGCTGTGTTTCCCTGGCCCCAGGCGTGAGTTTGGTTTCCACGTTTCTCCAGACACCTGCAGGACGACATCAGAAATACCTCCAGGACCACACTGTGGTGTGGTTTAATGAATGGCCAATGTTGTCTCAGAAACAGAAAGGAAAAAAAAAAAAATCTCTGCACAAATCCCCAAACCTGTTAGTTGGAAAATATTCCAAGATCAACACATTTTAATTCACTAATTAATACAGCTAAAAGGCATTTTTCATATTAGACTTATTAAAATCACTTGTATTTAAGTGTTTTTGAACTCATATTTTCCGATGCTGTGCGTTTTTCTAAAGTGTTCTAGTCATGTTATGCAAATGCCTATTTAAATTACCAGGGGTATTTGTTTTCTATTTCTACTCTGTAAAACATAATTTTAATACAAGTTATTTGTGAAATGCGCATTGGAAAAAAAGAAAATAAGATTTGAGATGGCATTTCTATGATAATTTTATTGCAAATGTTGACCATGTTTTTGTATTTGTGCGCAAAAGGTAATGCAAAATATACATAAGACATATTTCTGGGATTTATTGTTGTATGTGACTAAATTAGTAAAGGAAAATTTGCTTCATTTTTTGAACCCGAGGCAGGGCAGTCCATCACCCTGTGAAGCATGTTTTAGAGGGAGTAGTCATGGCCACGCAGCAGGCTGAACCTCGTGCCATCACAGAGAGAAAATTCGCTCTCCCTCTGAGCTTAAACAAGATTTTCTGACACCTGTGTTCTGCTAGACATGACATTTGAAGTAGAAACACAGACCTTGGCAGACAAGAAGGAGGCTCTGCTCCAAGCAGCGCCGAGTGCTGAAGGGAGGGCCTGACCAGGATTTTCTGGAGTGACAAGGTAGTAAATGTGGTGGTCAGACTCCAGGGCAGGGGAGACCCCCGGGAGAGGGCTGCCGCAGAGGGTCTTCCTTTGAAGATTTACTTAAAATGTGTGGTCTTCCAGCTACAAGTAACTTTTTGGTATGCATGTGATCAGGCATAATAAGATGGCCAGAGGCAAAAGATGAAGTTGAGAGAGGGAACGCTAGATTAAAGATTAAGTATTAATGTTATTTCCGAGCTTCCTGGCAGCCGAGGCAAAAAGGGGAAACAGTGACTTTAATGCCTTTTGTTGTCTAAAGAAGACCTTCCCTTTGGGAGGAAGGATAGTTCACCCCAGCCTTCCAGTCTTGGTGGGATCCACACAGGGTGCTTCATAAGGGACATGCAGGGGGGACGTGGTGAGCTCTGTCCCCCAAGGTGAGTTTACAGAGGCTGTAGAAATGCTCCTACAAACAGTAATTATGTTCAAACAAAGG
>ML097960.1:18451-30142 GCA_003697995.1 Taxidea taxus jeffersonii
TCACAGTGTCAGGAGGGGAAGATAAATTAAGATGAGTGTATTGCTCAGTTAGACATTAACCATGCCAGTGAAAAAGTATTGTGAATTTTAAAATGGCCCAGGCTAAAATATACTGAGGTTAAAATACAGGGTAACTTTACAAATCACTAATAATTTCTTTGGCTTTCACTGCAATAACATTGATTTAATTCATTAGATTCCTTTCTAAATCTATATTTCAGTTTTAGAGTTGTCAGTTTCTGTTAATGACAATTTTGCCCCATCTGTTCCAACATGAGAATGAGGCTCCTTGCCGCAGACAAGATAGATCTCTGAGAGTTTAAGAAGGAGAAGTCTTAAAGGTATTTCACTCAGATGAGGCCCCGTTTGATGATTCACAATCCAGATGAGGCTGCCCACAAAAGAACTTCGTGTGGACGCCTGTGGAAAGAGGGGCCCCCCTCCCCCAACCGCATCCGCCAGGCCCACGGCCCCGTGGCCAACCTCGGCACTACCATCATTTCATATTCCGGAGGGGAATATTCCAAACATTACCACTCATTCTTTTTTTTTTTTTTAATGACAGAGCAATAATTCTGGGTGTCAGCATATCAGAATTCCAGCGGCTGTGATTGGAATGAAAATGAGCTGTTGTAAGTTTGCTGTTCAATCGTCATATTACTGTAAGTCATTTCCATGAGCCCGGTGAGCCTCTGTCTGCCGAGGGGGCAGTGCCTGGGCTTCCAGCTCTGTGACAAATGTCCCTGATGTTCCCCTCCGGCCCACCAGCCTGTACATCTGCCCGACTTGTGCAGGAGATGGTTCTGAAAGAGTGTGTCCATATCCAGAACCAGACGATGGCATCTGAGGGGCCAGCCTGGGCTGGCCGCGGGCCTCCGAGAGGCATAATAAACCAGAGTGTCTGGTGTTTCGACTTCGTTGGAAAGAACGGGTCCTGCCTGGCCACCAACAGGGGAGGCATTCCCGAGCCTGCGGCTGTGGTCCTGCCTTCCCCGGGGAAAGACGTTCTACTAATTATCAATTGTGGAAAAACAGACCTGCCCACTGGAGAGTCCTGGTATGTACATAGTATGTGGCCCAAGGAACTGGGGATTTTTTTTTTTTAATTTAAAAACCTTCTAGAAAAAGAGGCAGGCATTAAAACATATATGAGATTAGGCCCCATCGTCAAAGTTAATATCCACCATATGTATTTACATTCAACTCAACTCCAGCAGATCGAGTACTGTATTACAGCACGGAGGGAAAGGAGATTGCCTCTCAGCCCGGGCTGACATTAGGGTGAGTTACTGTTCTGCTGTAGACTTCTCTGGAACGTCTAAAGACAGTTGAAAAAATCGGACTGAAAATCCTCCTTTCGGATCTGCCTCCTAATTTCAAATACAAATTAGTGAAATTTTAACATTTCAGATGTCACACCTTGAGCAAATTAAAAATCAACAAAAATATTAAGGTTCTCTGTGACCTGCTCAAGTGTACAGAATATATAAAAACTTTAATCAAACACTCAGGTTTGCTCAGTTTTAAATTGTGTTACTTTAATAGTTTCTTTTCTGCTGTTTATATTAATGGCATATTCCCATCTAAACATATCGCTGTGCAGAAAAGCCATCACAACATTTCTAAGGTTGAATGAATGCAGTTGTATTCATGGTTTTTTAATAAAAAGATCTCTTTCTATTAAGTCCCTTCTTCGCGCCCCCTGCCCCCCCGAGGAGTGAGTCTCTCTACCTTGCGTACAGGGGCCTGGGGAGGGATACAATGTACCACACACCATGCTGTCTTCAGTGTACAAATGTCTGCTTTCTAGCCCCGTTTCCTCACATATTCCAGCCAAGGACAAGGCTGTCAGGGGTCGGGGGTGGGGGGTGCGGCATGGAAGCAAACTGTTTCCCTAACCATCAACCAAAGGTCTCATCATTTGGAAAACATCTTAATTTGCTCTTCTCAGCCAAGTGGAAGCTAGCATACACTCCTGGTTCAGCTGGGGAGGGCCCCACCTTGTCCAGATGTGTCTGGAGGGATTACCAATGGGCGTAAAGTAGGGGGGTAGTGGTTGACTCCAGGATATTTGAAATACGGGCTTGGAATTTAAGACCCCTCAACACCAGATCGTTGAAAACCTCCAGCGAGCTCCCATGCTCCTCTTGGTTAAAGTTCTCACAATGCCTCTCCGATCTGGGGCTTGTCTGGGACCCTGGGGCAGGCCTCATACAGGTCTCTAGTTTCAGCCGAACCGAAGTTAAACTTTCCAATTCTGTAAAATTGATCAGTTGTCAGCGTGTTGAATGGAGGAGGGAGAACCAGTCCTTGGTTATTCAAGGGTTTTTTGGAGATAAATTCCCCAGGAGCCAGGAACCTTTGAACTTGCTCTGGACTGGGGCAGAGGATTCCAGCTGGCTCGCCTAGCTCTTCCTCTGTGCAAGACCGTGTCTAAGGAATCTACTTGCTCTAGGACTCTCCCTTACAGAAAATAGCCAGATCTTTCAATACAACATTTCAGTGAAACCGTAAGTGCCCCATAACTATAAATACACGTAAATGCACTATTAACCTTACACTGACGGCTACTATGTAAAGTGACACCTAGGGGTCTAGTCATTTACAAGGTCTGTTCAAAATAAAGCCTTCATCGGTCTACCTTTCCTTCGAAGATATTTTTGGATTTATGGGCTATTATGAAATAACCTGAACATACAGACCAAAATAAATAACATAATAAACACATACGTACACACCACCCGGTTGTATCACATCTTAGCAGGATGTCCTATCCATTGCAGATTTTTTTTTTTTTCTAGGAACTAAGACGTGACAACAGCCGCAAGCCCTGGGCTCCCTGCAGCCCGGGGCTGGGCCCAGCAGAGGGGCTGGTCCACCCCGCACGTCTGGCTGCCTCATCCCCCAGGATGGGGAAGAAGCAACACTTAGACTGAAGGACACACGTTTGACCCGAAGGCCCAGCAAGCATCGGATGTTTCAAGGTGCACCGCGATCCATAGGCTGGAGAAATGAGGTGATTAAGGCTAAAAATGAATATGCCTGATGTGGGAAACTAGCCTTCTGAAATAATTAGGCCACGAGCTGTAGGACGAGGCTGCATAACGCAGGTGTCTGTTGGATAAGGGACACGTCCCCCCCCCCCCCACCGCCTTTTCCAAATGGTTGCAAAGTACCTTAGTTCTCTCGCCGAATTGGTTTTAGAAACAATTCATTTCTGACCACGCAGGACAGGGGATTCAAGATGTGTCTTTTTAAGCCCGTTGCGATGAGATCAGGGGCTTTGCTAATCGACTAGAAATATTCCTGGAGATGAAATCTTTACCTGTTTAAGAAAATTATATAATATATTTTGAGCAAATTAATTCCATCTGGACCAGTTACAGCACATCATCAACTGTGTTATGCAAATAGTTATCTTTGTGGCTGAAATCAATAACTTATTTTCTTCCGTAATAAAGAAAAAAGGGGAATAAGCTACTATTAATTATGTACAAAATGAAATCTTTTCTTGCAAGGCTGTGGGTTCCGTTTCATTATGAAGGCCTTCCTTGTGCCAGTTTCTGGGACCCTGACAAGAGCCTTCGGAGGGACGTCCTTAAGGTACCTCTGGTGGGGAAAGTCACTGGGTCACCGAGTGTGGGCCTGCCCCTTTGGGAAGCCCAAGGGGCTGTGGTGCAGGCGAGAGGCGGGGGAGGGATTCCACCAGCAAGCTGGCCAGGCCCAGGCTCTTCCCTGGGGGAGGGTGGGAGGGGTAGTTCCAAGGAGCACCTTATTTATAAAGCTGGCTCCACCACAGTTAGTCAGTATCAGCCTCAGTTATAGATGAAGTTAATGACACTATTGATTATGCCATAACCTGTGTGAATACTGAGAATATCGCCTTTTAGCCACAGGGCCATATTTATGAGCTATTTCTGCCCTCCTGATCGTGGCCCAGTCCTGCAGGAAAATCACTCTTGGTGCTCTCTTCTGATCCAAAGCAGTGTATCTCTTGTGACCCCCAGCGGCCCCGAATGCGGAAGCGATGGGTGTGCAACTCGTCATGCCAAGCAGGAATCCCTGAGCTGGTTTCTCTGCTCACGGTGGCCCCCTTCACCTTCACGGCCACCTGCGAACAGGGGCCCCAAGCAGAGAGAATCCCCAGAGCCACACTGGGCCCGTCGGGATGGCCCCTGGGGCCTCTTTTAGGCCAGGTTGCTTCCCAGCTGGTGTGGATGGAACGTGTGGGGGCACTCGGCCAGCATCTGCTCTCCTGCAAGCCATGCACACTCCCGGGGACTTCAGCACGCAAATCCCTCCGCACCTCCGTGGGGCTGCGGCGTGGTTATTTTTGGCCCCCTGCCATTTCGTTTACGAGGTACTGTTTGAGAAACGGATCTTATTTATGCACAGATATCAGGCTCCTTCCTGTCTGATTATCAGGCCCAAGACGCTGCCCTGACCCCGGTCCCAGGGCTATTCCCTCGGTGGAAGCGCCAAGCGCTCCTGGCTTCTGAGAAAGCCGGTTGCTAACACAAACCGGCAGGACTTTGGTACCTGAGTCTTTATTGGCACAGGGTGTGTGCCCAGCAGGAACTTTTCTACCCCTGAAGGCCTTGGGGATTACTGGGGGTGGGGGGACTCTGGGCTTTCAGGGGACCCGGGAGCGGGTGCATGGCTGGCACGGGTCCATCCTTGCGCGGCCGTGAGGGTCTGAGACCGGGTGTGCTGCGGAAAGGGTGGCCTCGCGGGGCTGGAGGCGCGGCTCCTCGGCCCAGGGGTTTGCAGCGAGCACTGAACTCTGAACCCTCTTCCCCTGCCTTCCCGGCTTGGCTAACTGCCCCCCCCAACCCCCGCTTCCTCCTCCTGGGAAGCAGGTGGGGTCCCCGTTGGCCTCCGCGTGGGATGGCAGGCAGACGCCTCGTTAACCACCCTTCCTCCATCCAGGCCTGTTTATGGATTCCTCTGACCGAGCCCACCAGGCAGCTTGAACCGGTTGTGGACAGCTGGGCCGCTTGGCATTTTGCGGCGAGTGGCGGCTTCCCAAAGCTGTAACTGTGTGTGCTAGGCGGGTGCGGAGGGATGTGCCTCCCTCACTTGAGGGGCTCCCCTCCCCCTCCCCAGGGGTGCGGGCGCGGCTGCAGCCTGCACACCGATGATCATGATCCCCCCGGCTGCGGAGAGCAGGGACAGAGGGGCACGCTCAGCGGGCACAGACTTCATCCGCAGGGGAGCCTCCCCATCCCCCCCAGAGTGATGCTTTCAGGATAATGACGCCCCCTGGGGAGGCACCTTATTGCTCTTCGCAGAAACAATCTCTACCGAGAGAAATTAATTGTTTTGTTGTTGATGGAAAAGAAACGGGAGGAGCTCTTTTAAAGTGTTCTCTCTACTCCGAGGAGACGGAGGGCAGGTCGCAGGTGGCTGTCTCCAGTCCTCATGCCCTGAGAAGGTGTCCCACCGTGCAGGGGACGGGTGTGGCCTTTCTCTGCTGGGTAACTCCTGCCAGGATGAGCCAGGACGCTGCTGATGGCCCGAGGTCCAGCGCCCTGCTACGGAGCCTTCAGGTCCCGGCTCCACCATTTACCAACTGTGCCATTCCCGTGCCTCAGTTTCTTGATCAGAAAAATGAAGCAGTGATAGGTTTTCTGACCCGTGGATTGTGGGGATTGAATGAGATACTTTGTGTTCTGGGTTTAGCCTGGAGCACAGGAGGTACCCAGCCATTGGCTAACAGTAGAAACTGGATGCATGGAAAGATTTGGCAGGGGAATGACTCTAGACCGTCCCATGGACCTGAGGCATCTGGGCCCACAGGATGGTGCTGGCATCTATTAACCGGTGCCGGGCAGAGTCCCGAGGCCGTCAGCCCTGAGGCTGTGAGCTGCTTCCATCCCTCACCTGACAGGGCCCCACTCCACTCAGCTCTAAGGCAGGAGGGGCTCATCCTCACCTTTCACCAGTCTCTGGTCCCACCCTCAGCCACGTCAGTGCTGGGGACCCGGCTCCCCGTCACACTGCTTGGGGCCGACCCCAGAGCCATTTCCAGAGCTGCTCTGTAAGCGTCTGACCCGCGCACACGGGCTCATCCTGCTGGGGGACCCGGAGCCCGCTCAGTGCTGACTGAGCATCTGGGAGATAACAACTTTTATGGGAGGGATTTTAATTAGTGCTGTGGCTCAGCGTGGCGGAGTTAACATGGTGGAATTGGCTGGAGCACAGGCTTCCTTCCACAGGAGGCATCTGGCCCGGTACGTGGCCCCGTTGGTCCCTGGGGCCCTGGTGACCGTGGGACTGGGAGTGGGGGGGCGCCAAGGGCTCTGGCAGTGTAGGGACCTCTGTGTTAGCTCAGGGCCCCTTGCACAACAGGGTCCCGTGCTCGGTTGAATGCCCTCCTCGCCCTGTCTGGAAACTCTTTAGTTATGGAACCACCAGAAACTTGAGAGTAGGGTGAACGCACGTGAGCCCGGTGTGCCGAGCTCCCTCTGTTCTGAATGAAATACATATGGACACACCAGCCAGGAGACACAGATTGTGTAATGTTGGGGCTTCTGCCCGTGAGTTAAATGCTTTTATGTTTGTGTTTAAAATTGGCATGGCACGGTTTAAGGTGAATAGTAAAACGCACGCTAATAATTTGAAGTTTTAATTTTTTTTTGCTCAGGAGGACATTAAATAGCAATTTAAAAACACCATGACTAGCCCATGGAAAGACAGCAGAAGAAGGGAAAACACTTCACATTTTAACATCTTTAACAGCATTTCCCTGTACCTTTTGAACAAGCAGCTCTGCATCTTAGTGCCTCATGGGGTCTGTCCCGCAAGGCAGCTTTCCCTGGTTGTGGGACCCCAAGGGGCTTTGGCTCCTGAATTGTGACAGTATGAACATTTTTGCCACAGCCACGTGAGATCGGGTGCAAGGGAACAGAAGGATAAAAGTAATTAGCGTCTACCAGGGGGCAGGCTCTGTCCTGAGCAATTTATGAGGATTATCTCATTTAGTGCTACAAACCCACACCATGGCTGCCTGGATTATACCCATTTTACAGATAAAGACCTTCAAGGCCAAAAAGGTTACATTACTCAGCCAGGAAGGCATGCAGCCAGGACTCAGAGTCCGTCTGGGCCAGCTCTTCCCCCAACCCCCGGAATTATTCTGCCGCCCCCATTTTGCCCATTTCATGGGATGAGGGCACTGAAGTTCACAAGGGGACAGCGCAGCAACGAGCCTGGGACTCAGTCTCGAAGCCTGTGACTTACACACCCAGCTCCTTCCCCTGGGCTATGTTGCCTCGTCCAGGCTGCAAACACTTTCCTCCTTCTTCTGAAAAGGATGTCGTCATTTGTCATCAAGGGCTCCAGCTTTCTTATTAATAACCCAGTGAGCGACTTTGTCTGTTCCACATTTCTGCTTGAGCGATGACTCGGGACCTCAAAATAGCTGTGCCTGCCCCCTTGTTGGTGCCTTCACACATGCCTACAGACCCCCCCCCCCCGTGCTGCACAGGGGCCCTGGCACTGAGAGTCATGCATGCGCATGGGCATAGGCTCCTGTGGCTCACACCCACAGGCAGGCCCAGAGAGCAAGCGCACTCACTCCGACACACGTGCAGACTGGCACACACAGATACTCACAGGCATGCACGAAGGACTCCCAGACTCCCACACATGCACACACACACACAAGAACGGGTACTCAGGCAGCTGGGCAGGACCACGTGAACATCACAGGAGCATCCCAGCATGGCCAGAAATCCCAGTAACTCCCAGTCACAGAACCATAACCATGGGCATGGATGTGTTCTGGGATGAAGCGGGCAGCTCTAACAGGGGCCCTTGGACGGACCGCCTAGGCTAGAAGGAACTGAGGTGGAAAGCAGAGAAATAGGGCAGAAAATGGCCTGAGGGTCAGGCAGAACCCCAAGCCAGAGTGGCCTATTAGGGCAAATGTTTCTTCTGCATTTAAGATGAGTGTGGGCTTAGCAATCACACAGTGATTGTGCATGTGCCGTGTGCTTACTTTGACATTCATGATCCCCTTTGGGAGCTCCCCGCTGGCAGGGGAATGGGCCACTCAGCTGCCAAATGATGACAGACATAAGATCAACAGATAGTCAGGTCTGGAGAGCTCATAGGGCCTGAGGCAGTCAAGGAGGGCTTCCTGGAAAGGGAGGTCTTGGGCAGTGCAGAAAAAGGTTCTGCTATGCTATTCCTGCCCCTTTGGGCCCCTTTCCCCCTTTACAATGACTAATCCCCCAGAGCAGATACTGTATTCGGGGAACTCATTGTGACAACCTCTGAAACAGTTCAGGGTCTTTACTTATCTTACTTCTCTCCCCCATCCATCTCCTCTGAGGCAGGCTCCATTTTCTCCCCATCTCCCCGATGAAGAAAGAGGCTCAGGGAAGTCTTTGGCCTGAAGTCCTACAGGTGTTGGATCCCAGCCCAGGGCCATCTGGTTTCCAGGTGCACCCTCTCAGCCACCAGCCTGTCCCTGGGAGTTTGAGGTGCAGGATCAGAGCTGGCTCCCCGTGTGAGCTGGGGTCCCGAGGACCCGGGTTATGCTGTGTGGGAGGCAGATGCTCTGCAGCATCCCAGCTGGGCTGGAACCCAGGCTGCATGACCTGGACAGGATGTCCCCGGGTCTGGGTCTCAGAACCCTCGTCACGCATGAGGATTGGATGAAATCAGGCTCACGAAGCACTTTGCACATAGACTGGCCTGAGCAAGTGCCCGGGAATGTTAGGCTCGCCGTCACTCTTGCTGTTGTAGCTTGTGTCTGCTCGCTTATCCGGGGTTATGGCGTAGATGGAAAGGAAAATTACAAGTAGGTGCTAGAGGGCTGGGAAGGACACTATGGTTTTGAGCCCAGAGAGCACCCGGTTGCAGTGGTCAGACGGGGGGCAAAGGCTCCCTGAGAATACGCCTGCTTCACAAGGTTAGCCACCCTGCTAAGCTCCCAGACCCATCCTTTTGTGTTGCGCAATTTCCCGGCTCTCCAGGTACGATACAGCCTGGGCCAGAAATGACCCGGGTGTTTGCTGTGTGACCTCAGACATGTATCTCAACCTCTCTGGGCTGCAGGTTTGTCCTGTGTACAGTAAGAATAACAGCATCCACCTTGAGGTGGTTTCTGGAGTTCATGGTTTGAAGAGAGCCACGCAGCACGGGGTGGGCAAGACCCTTCTTACGGGCTAAGGATTCCCCTGTAGAGAGCGCCCCCTGCTGTCTGGGAGGACATCAGGGAACTGAAGAGACGACGTGGCCTCAGGCCCTGGCCACAGTCCCCATCTCAGGAAAACCCAACTGCTTTCCAGCCCTAGGAGGGTGGCATTCAGTAGTTTCCATGGAGAAAAATTCCAGTTCCTGCCATTTTGCAACCCATTTGACCTAATTTATACTTTATCATTTTAGGCAATTTTGTCATTTGGTGGCAGGGGAGGGGGGAGTGGGTGGTGGTGTACAGAGCAACTGATGAAATCCTTCATTCTGAATCATCCTCACTGCTGCTTAAATTCGCGCTAGCATATGTTTGACTTGGACGTATGTGCGTACGTGTACATGTGTGTGTATGCACATGCATGTCCATGTATATGTATGTATGTGGGGGGAAGGGGAGTGTAAGTGAGAAAAAAACCCCAGCATGGCCCGTATTTATTTTTCCTTCAATCTTTATAATTGTGCTGCCTATATGTGCGGAGAGAGTTGTGAATTTTCATCCCCGACCTCTGTAGACACAAAACCATCCTATTATCATACACCTGTCAAAAGAGGGGAAAGAATAAGACGGATATTCTTTGCCTTTTATGTGTCAAAAAAAAAAAAGAATAGAAAGAAAGAAAAAAATTAAAAAGTTAATGGTGTTTTTTCTTTTCTTTTCTTTTCTTTTTTTTCAGTCCTGCGATGGAAAATCACCCAGCTCCCTCCCAACTTGCTGAGCCTGGGTTGCTCCCTAGCGGCCTGGTCACCTGTCCCTTGCCCCCGCCACCCAGCACAGCCCAGATTCCCATCTGTGGTCCCGTGTCCTCTCAGAGAGGATCCCCTGCAGCCCTCAGATGGGCAGTGTGGGGACAGGAACAGCCTCTCTGAGAGCATGTCGCAGCTCCTCCGTGCCCTGGTGGCCAAGGAGACAGAACCTTCCAGATGAAGGTTTTCCTCCCCAACTGAATGATACTAGTTGTAGTTTAAAAACACCATGACCAGTCCAGAGAATAGCTGGAGAAGAAATCACTTTATATCTAAAGACCTTTAATAGCATTTTCCCTCCCTTTGAACAAGAGGCTTCACATTTTCAGCCCTCATGGAGTTTTTGTCTGGCTGGGCTGCTGTCCCTGGCTGTGGGACCCCAGCAGGTTTTGGCTCTGGAATTTGTGACAGTGTGAACCTTCTTGCCACAGCCACATGAGACAGGATGCAGAGCGATGATAAAAGTAACCCAGAACTTGCTTCTATTAGTGTTTACTGGGAGGCAGGTGCTATTCTGAGCAGTTTACGTGGATGACCTCCCTTAATACTGTAAACTCACAAAATAGGTGCCTTGGTTATGCCCGTTTTACAGATGAAGACATTGAAGGCCAGAGAGGTGACGTAACCTGGTCAAGAAGGCAGGTGCCAGTGTTCAGAGCCCAGTGTCTTTTGGTGCCTCATCTGCAAAGCGGACAGAAAAATGGCATTGGCTTTACAGAAATGTTGCTAGAAAGGGATTGAAATTTGTTTGCACAGAGCCAGGCCCTCGGTATGTGTTCCGGGGTCATCATCATCATCATCCTCATCACTAAAATTATAAAGGCTCCCACTCTACTGGCCCAGTCTTCTTCTGGCTCACACTAGCGGAGAGCATGCTCTGTACCAGTGCCTGTCTAGACACCGAGGGGGAGCAGTGAGGAAGGCAACACAATCCCTACTCATACGGCTCTGTGCGCACAGATCAGGTGTGAGCTTCGCCCAATACAGGCCCCTGGCTAATGCTCCCACCTTAGAGAGGGGAAGAAGGTGTCCCTGAAGGCATCTTTCCGGTGTTTTCCAGGAGCTCTCCCAGCACCTCGGCATCATCAAGGCAACCCCACCCCCGGCCACCAAATTATCCATCGCCAGTGGATGGGGTTGTGGTCAATCCCATGTGGCTTGTTCTACCTTGCAGAGAGAGTCAGGGGGCACTGTTGAGATGACGGACACAGTGGCAGATGCTTGAGTCTGGAGAAGCTGGGACTGACCTCCAGGACGGGGGAGAGGCAGGAGGGGAAGGTGCTGAGAATGCCGTCAGGGGTAGGGGTGAGGAAGACTGTTCCCCAAGGCACCCCTTCTGAGGGTCTGGCTGTGCTGAGGCTCTCCCTCAGGTGGTCAGCCTTACATCTTGCCCCTCCTCTACCCCTGTACCCCGAGATTCTTGCAGGAGCCCCGCTGTCCTGCCTTCCTGCTTCCATGGCCAGCCCTGCAGCCCTGGGGCCACACAGGCTGGCTCTTCTCCTCTCACCCCCGGCCCCGATGGAGCCAGGATTCTGCGGGGCCTCCGTGGGGGTGGACCCCAGCTCCATCTCTGGTGGGCGGTCTTTAGCCTGGAGACCCCGGTACGTTATGAGTCATGGACAAGCGTCTAACCTCAAAAGAAGCAGGGACTTGGGTGATGCTGATGACAAAGTCTAATTTTACCTCAATAATGCAAGTGGCTCCGTAATTCCATATAATTACATTAACTGAGAAAGCTGGGCC
>RCUC01109644.1:0-11994 GCA_003697995.1 Taxidea taxus jeffersonii
GGTCTCATTTTTACTCCTATTGCATCCCCTGTCCTCAGACCTGGCATATGCACTATGCTTTGCACATAGTCTCTCCATGGATATTTATAAAATGACTCTGTGGAGAATCTAGTGTCAGCAGCACTGTATGTGGCTTGGAAGAAACATATTAAAATCACAGAGTACATAGTATTGATATACAAGGATCCTATAATGTAATAGGAATCTTCAGTGCAATTTCTCCATGGAGAGCACCAAGTTGTAGCATGACCTCATGGAAGGGGGGGGGGGCATACAGAGAGACCCTTTTATCAATGGTAGTGATTAGTGAGCCTGTTTTGATTTAACTGCTTCAGATGATTTCATATCAGTCTGCACTCAGCTCTTAAGACTAACCTCTTCATGCCACTTCCCCGAGGACAAGTACTCTGTTTAAATAATACATAGGAAAGTATTGAAACGTGAGCTCTTTATTGACTATGGCATCTCTAGGGCCTGGCAAATTGTAGGTTCTTAATTTGCATTTGGGTAGGGAGCCATAAGATCATGCCCTTATGAGTGGGGCTCATGAGAGTCCCATTTGGATCTTGTATCCCATGGTGACACTCATTCACACCAAGGCTGAGGACCTGGAGTCAGTAGAAACAGGATCAGTCGGAAAGACAGACTGCATAGTGTCTCTAAGTAAAGAACACCAAGTGTATTTTGAGGTTTCCTAAAATATATAAATTTAAAACAAGTGTCTGGTATTTGTTTCTGGCCACATAATTTCCAGAGACTTTTTAATCTATCAGAATTGAAATAGTGGTGTCCTTTCATTTAACCTCTGTGTATTATTTAGGGCAGTTTGGTGTTATTTGTAATCTAATGCCATGTGTCTTATGAAAGTTAATTGTTCTTCCATATACTAATGCAAAATCTCCATACACAAAGATAGGGACACTGGATTATCTAGGATTAAAATTCCATTTATTAACCCAAATTCTCTTGCTGACCACATACTACTAGCTCACAGTGTAATTGCCAGTTTTCTGTTTGGTGGAGAAAGAGCCAAAGTGAAAGGAACTTAAATAACTTGGCCAAGTTATATAGCAAACTAACTACAAAGACGGAAATAGATGTTGAACAATGAGTGATTTTTACAAAATCCTGTTTCCTTTGACACCCTTAAACATCTCTTAAGGCCATGAGTAATTTTACTACTGCTATTTTTGTGTTTGACAGAAATAAAATAATACATAAATGTTTTGGCTTTCAAATTTCCCATCTCAGTCGCATTCAAAATTCTCTTGATTTAGTCTCATACCATGTCAGATTACTATATTTAAATTATAAGCAAATAATGAAGGAATTATGCTGTCATGATTGATTAGTATATGTATTTGGACATATGAGTTTCCTTACAAAATTTAGGGGATATAATTGGTATATAGACATATGAGTAGTCCTCAAAGCCAAATGCATTAACATGGAAGGAGGTTCTGAAGGTCTTTGGCTCAGTTTATTATGTAAGCAACACTTCTTATTAGTTTGCATGTTATTTTGAACTATACAACCAGAAAAAAAGTGCCCTCAATAATAGCTTTTTTCTTGGAATACTTTAAATGCTATTCTCCCTAGTGTAGAGAACCTTTCTATGTAAAATGTCTCAAATTTATGAGACTATATGATTTATAAATATTTATTGAATGTGTTTTTTCATATTGCTTCTCTAAGGACATGTTAGACGTTCTAGATAGTTGATTATAAGAAGTTCTTTGACTATATCTATGCTCTATAGGAAAATCTAGTTTCAAGTTGGAATTTGAAGAGTTTTCTTTTACAATACCAGTAAGTGCCTTAATATCTAGAATTTTTTCCAAAGAATCAGGTTTGCATTTTTGTATCTAAAAAAGCCCCATATGCAAACCTAATTTGTTACTTACTTGTACAGAATTAGTCCTCTCCTAAAATTTCCCCTGTAAACAGCTCCCAAACTAGAAAATGTGTGAGAGAGTTCAGCAGAAAAACACAATTATTAATAGAAATATACAACAAATGAACGGTGGTGAAGTCCGGATGGCAGCACCTATCAATCACATCCATCAACAATGCCATGTTGTTACTCCAGTAAGATGGATGGGTGTTTGTTCTAATCAGCCCAATATTCATTCAGTATATGGATGTTGCTGCCGAGGAATATAGTGCTTGCTGAGTATTAAGTACTCTAGGTATCTGGTAAGCTTGTCTGAACCTGTCACATCATCTTCCATGGCCTCTTATCATTTGTTCCTAAATAACGGCCCTGGTTTTAACCCTTTTGGCCAGCCACCGCATTCCAATGTGATGTTTTACTTTATCAAGACTGTATTGTCTTGCTTGTTACTTTTTTGTTAGATGGTTTCCTCCTCTTTTTCACATGCTTGGCTTTCAGTTTCCTCTTCAGATGTTCAAAATCCACTGAAAGGTCATTTCCACCAGGAAAGTAACCCCCAAGTCACCTTGTAAAGTCAGAACTGAGATTGGGTGAAATTCCCCAACAGATACAGCTGTGTGGAATCTTTTGAGAGATAATTCATTTACCAACTATGCATTGAGCATATAACTATGCTTTGAGCATATGAAATATGCTGTAACTGTGCTCATATCCATGGGAATATAAATTTTCTAAGGCCTCCACTTTTAAATATTTCCATAATGGAGGGTGATAAGTATTAGGAGAGAAAACAAAAAATGCATACTTATTTAGAAGACTGAAAAGGGGGAGTATTCCTGTAATATTTTCCTTGGTACTTACTCCCAAATACCTAAATATGGCTAATGACAACCAGAATGACAAGGAGTGAGGCATTAAAAAAAAAATGGAATTCCTTTCCATTAATACTGAATTTACTAGTCACAAAGAAATGGATGCTTAAAAAATTTTGTTGTTGTATCAGCCATCAAAAAAAAAAAAATCTTGCTATTTGCAATGACGTGGGTAGAACTAGAGGGTATTATGCCAAGTGAAATAAGTCAGTCAGAGAAAGAGAAATACTAAATGATTTTACTCATATATGGAATTTAGGAAACAAAACAGATGAACATAGGGGGAGGGAAGGAAAAATAAAAGAAGACAAAATCAGAAAAGGAGGCAAACATTAGAGACCCTTAACTTTAGGAAATAAACTGAGGGCTGCTGGAAGGGAGGTAGGTGAGGGATGGGGTAACTGGGTGATGGACATTAAGGAGGGCACTTGATGTAATGAGCACTGGGTTTTGTATGCAACTGATGAATCACTGAACCCTACCCCTGAAATTAATAATACAGTATATGTTAATTAAGTTTAAATAACAATTTTAAAAAAATTCTTGTGTATTTCAGTATTTAAATTTAAAATACACTTCACCCCATACCAACAAATGAGATGAATGAAATAGAAGAGGAAATTAATGAAAATAACAAAATCAGGTAAAGAAATATTGTGCCAAGGAAAATGGTATGAGCATAACCTTTTCTTAAGCTGTCAAAGATGCAAATGAACACTGAAGTCACAAGAGAGTTTTTTCCTGTCTCTAAATTCTAAAGAAAACAAGAAATACAAATACCTGGAAGATGAAGTAGACATTAGTAAATCTTTAAAAATCAAGCATTATTTGCACAAAAGGGCAGTTGAGGGGAGGGGGTCTTTAAGTACATCAGTAACATTTTAAAAATGTTTTTCTTTCTACTACTTTATTTCTGAACATTTGAGGAAGATAAGGAAAATAAATGCTCATTTATATTTGACTTTCTTTTGAAACTTGAAACACTAAAAACTTTTCAGTGGAAAGGTGATGCTTGCTTGTTAGTGGTTTAAGTAAATTGTTAGGGTTTACAATACAGTACGGACAGTGGCTTTCTAGCACATCTTTTCATGCCAGCCCCCTGAATCATCACAATAGCTTCATGATCTGGTGAGGGGTTTGGATGTGGTTGTATTATATCAGAATAACTTCTTTCATTTTGTTTGAACTCTGACTTTGCCAGTTTCTATTCTGAAGAACTCTAGAGAATGGAAGTGATTTTGTAAATATGACATACTTTTGTTAAAGATTCTCCAGTGAATCCATGTTTAACCCTGAAATGTTAGCCACATGTGGTTCTTTCAGGAGACAGGGGGTTGAAACCTAAAAAATTGTTCATGGTTGGCCATTTTTGACTTGAAAATGGCGAGTTTATATGGTTCAACTTACCAGTAGTTAGTAGGTACCAAGTGCCTACTCCTGTCAGACTCTTCTACGCATGTTATCTGTTATCTCTCATCTTCTTTATAACATCACTTGAAGGTAGATCCTTATTGTTCTCCATTTCATAGATGAGAAAACAGTCACAGAGAGGTTAAGCAACTTGCTCAGGGTTCTCAGTGATGAGGAGGGCAGGCATGAGATTCACCCTCAGATCTGTGAAGAAAAAGAACAAATTAATGACTGGAGAGCCTGTTGATTGGATTTTAGTAAAGTCACTCTTATTTTACAGTCTAGGATCTGACAGACATCTCTGTACCTTAGTTGTCCTTTTTATCATGGGAATAATATTACCCCTGCCTCATATGTGTTGGCGAGTATTTTCCTGCCCTGCTGTTTCTTTCTGTATGAGCTCTGTTATGTGCCTATAGGCCATATTCTTACCCATTGGCCCTATCAACAGCAAAGGTAGTATTTGGATCGCCTATCTCTCTTACTGTTCGTTTTGCTTCATAACTTAGGCATGGAAAAGGTTTTTGTCTCCCTTCAAATCCCCTGACAAGTAGTGTTGCTAAGAAGGCTAAACAAGAAAAATGCATTTGGAAAGATTATAATATAGACTTTGGTAAATATAAAACATATCATATTTACTGTTATTGCTTAAAAATAATCCTTCTAGCAAATTCATACTTTAAAATTCCGCTAAGGTTTGTAGGTCACAAACTTCTATTAAGACTAGTTAAAAGTAATAAAACTGTGTTTTAAAAACAATCTACAATTCAGATCTTTTGCTTTCACTAATTTGAAATGATATTTATTATACTAGGAAATAGTGAGATGTATCCATATCATATTTCATCTAATCCAAAATGCTAACAGTAGTAGCATACACATTTATTTTATATGCCATTAAGAGAGAAAAATGTTTCTAATTAATTCTGAGATGCTATAGATTAAAGACACATCACAATTTCAGGAGGTTAAATATGTAAAAATGTCTTAGAATTGATGAAATATGGTAATAAAATCGATGAGTCTGATTTTTTCCTTCACCCATGAGTTGAGATAGTTTGAGATTAAACCAGAAAGGCAGCAGGCAAGACCATCCATATTTCTGAGCTGTATTAATGATTTCCCAGACCTACTTGGCAGTACCAATAGGCTTCTGCTTCAAATCAGCCAAATCTGGAAAATTAGTATGGACTGTACATTCCACACAAATGTTCCTTGATCATGGACATGAACTATATCCTGAAACTAAACCAATATAGTGCTGAATTTCAATCCAATTTCAGATTCTGATGTTTTTCTAAGGAACCAGCAAGTCAGAACTGAACTTTTTTCTTTTAATATTCAAAACATGTGCTCATGGGTATGTGTGCATGATTGTTTACTGATTTGGCTTCAAACAGAACATGCAGTTTACTTAATTAATGTAAAGCTAAAATATTAAAATAAGCTCTGCAAAGCACCTCAAATGGCTCGGTATTTCCTTTGATTCGAGCCAGTGTTTATAAGAATAAGAGATTGAAGGGAGCCAAAATGAATAGATACGCTTTATGCAAAACATCACATAGGAATATTTACTATTTTGGTAATGTGTCATGTCTTTCTGCTTTCAATTTTCAAAACCATTAAATAGAAGAAGATTGAATATAAATTCTCAGTTTTTTTTTTTCTTCAACTACTGTTTCCTTTTCTTTTAACAGTAGTCTCCTGCCACATGGACATGTTTATTCATGTGTCTTGTTGATTCATGTGCTTACTGTACTTGTTTATATCTGGTGCACAGTTGGTATTGTGAAATATGGGCTCGTGGAGTGTGACTCTTGATTTGAAATAGCTGGCCCATAAAACTAGGCTATTAGATTAACAAGTCAGCACATTAAAGCGAGGAATCAACACAAGGTTGATTTTCAGTCTGTTTATCACTTCCACACCAGATGAGAGAAAAGAATGACTTGACGTTTGCATAGTTCTTTAGTCTGTCTGGAAAGATTTGTGTACTTTACTAACATCGTGTTGGCAACAGTTCAATCTTATAGTCTTCTTCCAGATCCATTCCATGTCCTTTAAATATTTTCTAGGCTATTTGTGATGAGGCTGACTTAGAATGGCAGTAAACAAATGTAGATTGGTAGCAATCCGTGGAGTACTTTAGTTTTCTCATAACTTCCATCCTTCAAGGTCAACGACCAAGGTACAGGGTATTTTCTGTTTCTGTATGCAAAATGTATTCTGGACCTAGGTTGGCTAAGGGTCATAGTTTTCTGGAGCCACACAGGTGACACAGTGTTTCAGGATATTTAGGACAAAGCAGTATTGAGGAGTCATTGTCAGAATGTGGCCTATTTTTAAAAGGACATCATTTAGTGGACTCTTATAAATTGGGGCTATAAAAAACAATGTCACTGATTGAGGCTGATGAGGAGAGCTCAGACCTGGTCTGTATTATCCCATCTCTTGGGCAGTACCATGGACCAACCACGGATTTGGAATGTAACTCATTCCATTATGTCTTTTGATTATTCAGAGCCTTCATCTGCTGTATAACTTGCCTACTGACAGCCTTGTAGCAAGAGTCCTGATTTTTATTTTGGTTTTTGTTTTACCTCCTTTGCTGCACTGACTATGAGCTGCCAGTGAGCCACCTGGAATGGGATGAGACTCAGAATTGTAAATGGTAGTTGTTGGCTTAAACCTAGGCACTCATGAGTTCTATTTGTGAGAAGCAGCACTTAACACTGATGTTTCTAAAGCACATTTCTCACCAGTTCTCTGTGTTGAGGATTGCAGGGCATGCTGAGGGTGTATTAAAGTGGCTGGCAACCTTGGTGGGCACCTGCTAAGGCTCAGGTTATACCACAGTCCATCCACTTCCTCTTCCTGATTCAGAGACCTTGGTTTTGACTCTCTTACTCCTCACTTGCTTTGGTGCAGTCAGCAAATGTGGAGCCCGTACTGAGCTAAGGCTTCTTTTTTTTTTTTTTTTTTTTTTAAAGATTTTATTTATTCATTTGACAGACAGAGATCACAAGTAGGCAGAGAGGCAGGCAGAGAGAGAGAGGAGGAAACAAGCTCCCCGCGGAGCAGAGAGCCCGATGCGGGGCTCGATCTCAGAACCCTGGGATCATGACCCGAACTGAAGGCAGAGGCTCTAACCCACTGAGCCACCCAGGTGCCCCTGAGCTAAGGCTTCTAAAGTTTGCTGCTAACTTACTGCTTTGACTGAATGAACACTTAAGCATGAAAGAAAAACTTCCTTGAAACAAATATTTTGCTATGATTCTCTTGTTAGAGAAACAAATATCTGAACCAAATGCGAACATTTTTTGTATAATTGTCCACCTCTTAAAACAAACAAACAAACAAACAAACAACAGAGAAAAATGACTTAAGTCATAGGCTCAATCAAAATCCAAACAAATGATTAAAGTATTTTAACCATGCTATAAGTTTAGCACACTTTGAGTTATGACCTATCAGAAACATAAACTGCTCCCCTCCAACGGATTGTTTCAGAATTCATAAGAAAGAATACCTGCTTTGGAATTGTTCAAATGTGGATTTGAGCCCCAGCTCTGCCCCTTGTTTGCTGTGTGAAATTGGGTAAATTCCAACCCATCTCTGAACTTCAGGTTTCTCTTTTATAAGACTGGCATCTATCTTATCACCTTGGAGGGCTGTGGTGAGGGAAAAGTAACAGCCTGTTGAACACTCAGAGTTGTTCTTGGGACATAATGGGTATACTGGGAATTCTCTCCTGCCCTGGCCCCCTGTGGATGTGTACAAGGTCCTGAGAATTTCCTTGCTGAGGGTGTGTTCACATGAGGCAGGTGTTTCTTACTGTGTTGTACTGTTTTTCCATTCCCTATCATTTTCTTCCACTGTTCTCTTTTTTGAACAGCATTAGTTAGCTTCATGGCCCAGATGAGCATATCTGTGAGGAAGATCCTTGATTATCTGTCTTTAGCCCTGATCTTTCTCTAGAGCTCTAGGACCCCATTCCTAATTGTCTCACTTCTGAGAGCCTGTCACTATTTCTAAATAGGAGTGCCAAACTGAAGTCATACCTTTTCCTTCCTGATCTGTGCCACTTTCTCCTTGATTTTATGTCAGTTTAACCAACTATCCTGGGAAGCTTGGGATTCTGTCTAAATCTTCTGTCTATCCCTGGCCTTGATAGTCCATCAGTCATAAAGTTACAGGGAACTCACTACTGGAAATTTCTCACTTCTGTCCTTCCCTCTCAATTCCCGCTGCCCTCTCTCCATGCCTCACATTGTCACCTTTTTTCATAACTGTGCCGGTGGCTTTGGTGACTTATTTCCCTGACCCTCATCTTTCCCCTTTTCAATACATTCTTCACTTAGCTGTGAGAGGGATCAGAGTCCCAAGACTGCCATTTCCTTCTAAGAAATCTTCAGTGATTACCTCTTTTAGACCACAGTCTAAATCATTAGTGCGATGTTAACATTTTGGTTTCAATATAGCCCAGACCTACATTTTGTTTTAAATAAAAGTTTTCTAAAATTTAATATAAAACATTTTAAACATATAAACAGGTACAAAGATTATATAGCAGAAACCAATATGCCACCTATTTAGAACTAGCATTTGTTAATGTTTCCCATATTTGCTTCATATCTTTATTTTATGTACTTTTTAAAAAAGATTATATTTACTTATTTGACAGACAGAGATCACAAGTAGGCAGAGAGGCAGGCAGAGAAAGAGGGGGAAGCAGGCTCCCTGCTGAGCAGAGAGCCCGATGCAGGGCTTGATCCCAGGACCCTGGGATCATGACCTGAGCCAAAGGCAGAGGCTTTAACCCACTGAGCCACCCAGGCACCCCTTATGTACATATTTTTAAGTAAAATCTAATGTCCTACTCCCTCATCTCTTTCCACTGTCCTTGGTATCTATCAACCTTTTTTTCCTTTCTATTTCTCATATTCTATGTTCCTGATGATTGTAATATGAAAGAGGGATGGTATCCAGGGATGAGAGAAGATCTCTTTCTAAGATGGGTTTCTAAGGCAATAGTCTGTGGAGATGTGACTTCTCTCAGGAAGACAAAAGTCCTCCATATTGTGTCACTGATCATAGTGACTACATCACCAATGTGTGAGAAGTCGGCAGTATAACAAATGATTTCCTTCTTTTTTAAAAAGTGTTTATTTATTTGTTTTTTTTTTTTTTTTTTTTTTAAGAGATGGAGAGAGAAGATGGATGGGGCAGTGGGAGAGATGGGGAGAGAGAGAGAGAGAGAGCAAGAGAGAGCAAGAGAGAGAATCTTAGGTAGGCTCCACTCCGGCATGGAGTCCAGTGCAGTACTCAGTCTCACAACCCTGAGATCATGGCCTGAGTCTAAATCAAGAGGCAGACGTTTTAACTGAGTGAACCATCCAGGCGTCCCACAAAGTGATTTCTGATCTTGGCTATGACACTTACAAGCAAGGTACTCAACTCTACAAAACTGATTTTTCTCATACATAGAGTAACATAGTACCTACCTCAAATATTTTATGTTACTTGAGATAATGTATGTGAAGTGCCCAGATCAGAGCCTGGTGTTGATACATCAGTTGAGGAATGGGAATGGATCATAATGGACTAAACAATACAGTGTTTGCTCTCTTGGTGGGATCACTGTATCATGAATGTACAAGTGCAGTAAATGTGGCCCCAGGGATTTTTAGGGGAGTATCATGAAATGTGGCTTGTTTGGATTTGGTTTGAACTTGAAGCTGGTGAACACCAAAGTTACCACCTCCCCCTCCCTTTTGCCTCCTCCCATCTCCACCAGGGTCCCTGTTACCATTAGGAGTTAAAGTATATAACACCGTGTTAGAGAATTCATTGATAGTAATTGCCCCCAGGAAACTATGATGTCGCTGCTTCATTAAAGGCTTTACCACCTGCTACAAAAGCCGTCTTATGTCCCCCATTTCATTCAGTGTATTTTTTGTACTTGGGCTAAGAAATAGTTAAATAGGTTTCTTACTTATATCTTTGACTTCAAACCTGTTTAAGTGACTTCCTGAAATAAGAAGTCAATGTTACATCTGCCACAGAGGGAGAAAGAGAAACCCTACACATATGAAGGATTATAATCCTTGGCCAGGACATGAGTCTCCCAGTGCTCCAGAAAAGACTATAAATCCATGCAATATCCCTGACTTGTGCATTTTACATTTGGATCTTAGAGATATGGAAAGATATGTAAAATTAGGGGCAGGCAGAAAGTGGGTTGACTATACATCTGGGAAAGTTCTTATGCATTGCTTATTCCTGGCTTTTCATCTTCTGCTCACGAAGTCTGCCACAGTAACACTCCTACCTGATGCCAGGGAATGAATAACTTGTGTACGGTCTCTTAAGAAACCTCTCATCTTTTGACTCTTGGTTAAAACCATTCATAGAGGACTCGATTTAGTGTGGGAATTAAGAACCGTCCCTTTCTTGTTCTGATATTGAAACTTTTTTTATGAAGGGTGATAGAACTTTGCCAAACATCAAAAAATGTTTAGCATTTAAAGAAGGACTGATGTTAGGTTTTTCTCACGACTTAGGAAATTATGAAAAATGTGTTAACAAGGCCAATTCCCAAATAACATTATACTAACTCTGAAAAGTCAGATGGCAGAGAGCTTAGGAAAGGGCAGAAATCGTGGCTGGGTTCTCCATAGTTGACTAGCACTGAGACTAATTTAGGTTGAAGAAATACGTTTTCATAATTCAAATATATTAGAGAATGAATAAATTCAATTATATCACTTTCATTGCAGATGTAGGCTCATAAAACTTGGGTTGGAAGTGTGGGTTGAATTAACCATTGCATGTTCTGAAGGGCAGAAAGGTGATAGGGTAGGCTGAAAGCAGTGAGAGGCTGAGACAGTAGTTAATTCGGGATTTCAAAGTGGAAATAATGAATCAGCTATTGAAATTTTAATGATTTATTATTTGATATTTTGGTAGTAACCTCTGTATCTCTAAATAAAATAGCATGTCTAGATTGCTATTTTATTATCTTTGAAACTGTAGGCTCTTTTGACTTTCCACTAAGGATTTAGCTCTGTTTTACCAAATTTTCTGTATTCTGCCACTACTCACATACTCATTTCCCATTTTTCCAGTGACCCAATATATTTCTGTCATCATTTTGGTTTTATTAGTATTCATGTGTATCTTCCTAGAATATGCAAATTATTTAGAGTGGAGCCATGTAGCAAACTATGTTTACTTTTTATTTTTGCTTATTTGTAGTTAATTGTATTGTTTTTGCTTAGTTTTAAAAACACACATATCACAATACAACCTCACCTACTCAGTAGTGCTAATGATTCTATCATTTGTGCTTAGTTTTTGAAGACTATATTTATCAATAATTCAATCTAAAATTCTTTGCCAAATATGTAATCCTCTTTTCAAGGTATTCATTCTCTTCAGATATATCAGCAACACGGGTTGAGTTTTTTCTCAGAGTATTCTGAACTGCTTCTACCCAGACTAGTTGACCTCCATAGACAGTTGAATGTCTGATTTTGGCTAGAGATGGAATTTTATTTATTTATTTATTTATTTATTTATTTAGTTAGTTGGTTAGTAAGTTTCAGAGGTAGAGTTTAGTGATTCATGATTTGCATATAATATCCAGGGCTTATTACATCAAGTGCTTTCCTTAATGTCCATCCCCAGTTACCCCATCCCCCTCCCCACCTCCTTTCCAGCAGTATTTCTCTTAAATATAGAGAGCAGTTTGTTCTCTATATTTAAGTATCTCTTATGGTTTGCCTCCCTCTCAATTTTTGTCTTATTTTATTTTTC
>RCUC01109647.1:0-21030 GCA_003697995.1 Taxidea taxus jeffersonii
TTTTTTTTTTCCTGGTTTTTATGACCTTTCTTATCTTTCCTTGTCTTGCTGTATTAGCTAGAAACCACAGTACATTGTTGAATAGAACTCATGATAGTAGGCTTCCCTGTCTTATTCCTGATTTCAAAGAAAATGCCTTTACTGTTTGACCACTAATAATGTTTTCTGTAAGTTCTTGGTAAATAACTTCTATCAGGTTAAGAAAGTTATCTTCTGTTCCTATTTTGATAATCATTTTTATCAGGAATGGGTATTGCATGTACCTAATGTGCTTTTTTGTACACTATTGCAACCAATTTCTAGGAGTTTGTTGATATATATTGATGTAATTATAGGATTGTTCTTCTTTAGTAACTTGGTTTGGTAAATTACATTGATGGATTTTTTCTAATGTTAAACCATTTTTGCATTTCTGGGTTAAACCTAAATTTCATGTGTATTATATCCTAAATAATAATATGCTAGTATATGTAACACTTATGTAACACTTATTATTATTATTATTATTATTATTATTATTCTCATTTTATAAACGGTGAGACCAAGCACAGAGAGGGTCAAGCACACTTGCTCAAGTTCATAGAGCTAGAAAGTGGTGGAGCTGGAATTTCAATATAAGGAGTCTATCCAGATTTCATGCTTATCTACTTTATATGTCACTGGAGTTGATTTGCTAAATTTTTGTTGTTGTTGTTGGATTTTTTGTTTTCATCAATATGATTGGCTTGTAATTTTTTTCTATTTTTCTGGTGTTTTTATGATGTCAGGGTTATTTTGGTCTCATAGAATGAGTTGGGCAGCATTGCCTCTTTTTCTCTTTATAAAAGTTTCTATAAGAGTAATGTTTATTCCTTGAAACACTAGAGGAGTCACTTGTGTAACCCTCTGAGTTTGGAAATTCTCTCCCACTGAGGGGATGGGGAAAGTTTTTAAACTATTGATTTAGGTACTTTAATTATTATAGGACTATTTAGGCATTCTATTTCTTCGTGAAACAGTTTTGATAAATTGTATTTCTGTAGGAATTCATTCATTTCAAAAGCTAACAAATTTATTGACATAAAGTTTTTCATTAGATTCTTTCATTAGCTCTTTTTTATCTCTTCCAGATTTGTAGTTATAACTTTTTTCTTAATATTATTTCTTTTTGCATTTATTCTTCTCTCTTTGTTTAATCTCACCATATGTTTGCCCATTTTATTATTTTTCTCAAAGAACCAACTTTTGTCTTTGTTGTTGTTCATTAATCTAACATTTCTGTTTCGTAAGTTTATGTCCTGATTTTTATCATCCTCTCATATTGCCAGAAGCATTAATGTGTTCTGTCTCTTTATATGCAAAATTTCATTGAATTTATCTTTTTTTTTTTTTAGTTTCAATACAAGGATTTCAAGTTATAAATCTCCCCCTATGTAAACCTTTTACTGAGTCCTCAAGTTTTAATATATGTACTAAAGATTTTTATTGTTTTTGTTATTTTCATCTTGTTTTTAGTCCTAAGTATTTTAATATTCTTTCACTTTTCTCCTCAACCAGTGAGTTATTATGGAATTTAGCCTTTTTTAAAATTTCTATTTAAAAGTGATGATATTAGAGAACTTGATCTTCAGTATGTTCTTTGAAATCTGCTGACACTTGTTTCATGGCCTAGACAGATTGTTACCTTTTTCGTTTTTTATTTATTCTTCTTCTTATTTCTTAAAGATTTTATTTTTAAATAATCTCTACACCCAACATGGGACTTGAACTTGCAACCCCTGATGAGGAGTCACACACTCTACCAACCGAACCAGCCAGGCACCAACCATTTTTAAATGTTCACTATGTGCTTGAGAAGAATGTATGTTCCCAACATTGGGTGTAGCTTCAACATATAAAGCTTGATCATCCTCTCTATATTCACTATTTTTAAACTGCTCAGTTTATCAATGATTGTCAAATCAAAATTTCTCATTATGGTCATGTATTTACCAGTTTTTCTGTGATGTTCTTGCAATTTCTTTGTAATCTATTTTGAGTCTATCTTGTGGAATGCATAAAGGTTTAGAGTAGCATTTCTTTCTAGTGTTGAATTTTATCACTGTGTGGGACATTCTCTATCATTAATACTTTTTCAATTAAAATCTAGATACTATTTTTTAATTTGGTATAACAAACTTCACCCTTTTATATTTGTTTTGACTATCAATGTGTATAGACATGTTTCTATCAAATTACTTTCTGGTTAAAAAAAATTACTTTCTGGTTTATGTTTGTCATGTTTTTTTTGTGTGTGTGCCTTTGTTTCCTTTCTTGCCTTTTTAAAATTGTGGTAAATAGATATACTATAAAATCTCTCCTAACCATTTTTAAAATGCACTGTTCAGTAGTGAAAGTACATTCATGTTGTGCAATGAATCTCCAGAATTTTTTTCATCTTGCAAAATTTTTTCTTGAATTTTGATTGAAGTGTTTGTTTTTCTTCCCACTTTACTCACTACTTATTTTAATAGTTTCTAGTAGTTGCTCTTGAATTTTGTCATGCATATTTAACAAAGTCTAAATTTAATATCTTAAACCATGCCTCCCAAACAATTGAAGGACCTTTAACACTGTCCAAATGCCAATGTTGTTTTTTATTAATATTTTACTTACATCCTTTTTGTTTGGAATAAACAAACAAAATATTTTGTTTATTTGTTTGGATATGGACGAGACATCTTTATAATACAGTCTCATCCATGTGTTTGTTTACATTCACATTTATGTTTACCAGTTTCTTAGTCCTCCATTTATCTATGATTAGACTTTGCTTTTATTTTTTAAATTTTTTTTAGTACATCATTAGTTTTTGATGTAGTGTTCCTCGATTCATTGTTTGCATATAACACCCAGTGTTCCATGCAATCCGTGCCCTCCTTAATACCCATCACCAGGCTTGCCCATCCCTCCCTCCTCTGCCTCTCCCCCGAAACCCTCAACTTGTTTCCTGGAATCCATAGTATCTCATGGCTTGTCTCCCCCTCTGATTTCCATCCTCTTCATTTTTCCCTTCCTTCTCCTAATGTCCTCCATGCTATTCCTTATGTTCCACATATAAGTGAAACCATATGATAATTGTCTTTCTCTGCTAGACTTTGCTTCTAAAATTATTTTTCTTTTTCCTGAAGTAAATCTTTAGAGGTTTCTATTTCGTGGAGATCTGATAGTGATAAGTTCTGTCAGTTTTTGTTTATATGAATGTAATTATTTAGCCTCATACCTGAAAAGGAATTTAAATTAGCTAATTTAAATTAAAATTTAAAGGCACCTGGGTGGCTCAGTTGTTAAGTGTCTGCTTTCGGCTCAGGTCATGATCCCAGGGTCCTGGGATCAAGCCCCGCATCAGCGTCCCTGCTTGGTGGGAGGCCTGCTTCTCCCTCTCCCACTTCCCCTCCCCTTGCTTGTGTTCCCTCTCTTGCTGTGTCTCTCTGTCAAATAAATAAATAAAATATTTTTAAATTAAAATTTAAAATTAAAATACAGTGTTAATTACTTACGTCATTAGAAACATTTCCCCATTTCTATTGTTACTTCTTAGTCTCTCGTTTTGTTTTTGTTTTTGAGGGTGGAAAATATTTTGTGATTTGTCTTTTTTCACTGATTTCTTTTAAGGACATTTATTTTTATTTGGTACTACACAATTTTATTTTTTGAAAGTTTCTGGATTTGAACTTTAAAATTTTTTCTTGCTTCATAAATGTAGAACTTACTGCATTGATGGATTCAGGTCTTTAATTTTAACACTTATATTTTTACATTTCTAAATGTTCTACACAGTTTTATAAATCTGCTTGGTCATTTTTAATAGTCTTTTTTTTTTTACCTCCTCAAATGTTTCATATGTACCAATTTTATATTAATATTTGATAATTCTAATGTCCAAATATCATTGGAGTTTGTTTTGCTCTTAAAAATCCTACATTTCATTGAGGCTCTTCTCAAAAGCGATTTGCATTTTCTTTTGCCAGAAGGCAGACTTGAGTGCTTTAACTCCCAAGTTTCTCACTTTGATCTAGGAGTTTGTTTAGCTTTCTCTCCTTGCTTCTAGCCTGAGGTTTAGTGTCCACATAAGAGCATTCCTTATTTTTTGTCATTTATAATGAATGATTCAGTGTAATTTTTAAAAATCTCTCAAGTATTCATTCCATTTCACAAAATCTTTATTTTGACCATTGTACCTGGTGTTCCTATACTCTTCATTTATTTGTAGAAACTATAATACTGACAGATTAAATCAGCTATTCATCACAATTAGCATCAGGAATCAAGAATATGAACAGAGCACCCTGCTATTAATATCTGTTCAGAAGTAGCTGATTTCTTTTAATTTTGTCCTGAAATGAATAATTTTGGCTCTTCTTGACTTCACGATAGCTACTTTGATGGCCAAAATTGGTTCCTAGGTTGCAGAATTGGTAACTTATATTCTTTTTACAAAACTGTAGGAACTAGTCCAGGCTAGTGAGCGATTAAAAAACCAGTCCAAAGAGCTGAAAGACGCACACTGTCAGAGGAAACTGGCCATGCAGGAATTCATGGAGATCAATGAGCGGCTAACAGAATTGCACACCCAAAAACAGAAACTTGCTCGCCATGTCCGAGATAAGGAAGAAGAGGTGGACCTGGTGATGCAAAAAGTTGAAAGCTTAAGGCAAGAACTGCGCAGAACAGAGAGAGCCAAAAAAGAGGTTAGTAGTCAGGCAGATTTTCTAGTGCCCGTGGGGTAGTGATTAAAGCTGCTTTTTCAGACTGAAAACTATGTTTTGTTTTGTTTTAGTTCAGTAATTTTATTAAATACAAATTTCAACATTTGAGTTATCTTCTTGTTACAAGGTAAATTCCCATGGGGAAAAGCATTTTATTGGGAAAACAATTATAACCATGACATCTGCTTTTTTCATTTTATTTTAAAGCTGGAAGTTCATACAGAAGCTGTGGCTGCTGAAGCATCTAAAGACAGGAAACTGCGTGAACAGAGCGAGCACTATTCCAAGCAACTGGAAAATGAATTGGAGGGACTAAAGGTAGTATCTGATTTCACACTTGTGAAGTTAAATTAATTTTCTTCTCTTTAGGCTTAAAAGAAGTGTTAGTTTATGTACTCTCTTTGACATGGAGTAAAAAACTAGCTATCCTTCAAACCTAATATTCTTAATTCTCATTCCCAGCAGGAAGGAAGCTGATAGAGACTTCTGCATCATTCTGTAAAGAAAAGGAAGGTTGTGTTTAGTGGGGAGAAGAAATCTATCAGAAAATATCAAATATTTAGGAAGGACTGCCCACCTGGACAAGATGTATCAGTAATCTGTATGGGGTGCATTGTTAGATACCCAGACCCTCATCTTATAAATGACATAGGAGAGGCTCGGGGGTAGCTCCACAGATACTTCTGTTACGTGGGTGAGACAATAATGGGCATGGGCTACCACATCTGAGCAGAAGTGCTTACAAGGGAAATCCTTGTGCCAGCTCTGGAGTTAGACTGCTTGGTTTTAACTCCTAGCCTCATCAGTTACTAGCCATGTAATGCTGCAAAACACTTAATCTCTCTGGACTTTAATTTTCCTATCTGTAAAATCCTATCTCATTGGTTTTATTTAAGGAGTATATGCATATATTTGTAAAGTGCTCTTAGCCTTGATAATAACGTTGTATATGTCAAAATGAGAGAATTGGAATTAAATTGACATCCTATTTCTGCAACACTAAATTATAATCTGACCATGATCCCTGCCTTTTCTTCACTCTGACCTTAGCAAAACTGTCTCCTCTATGCTTCCCACCAGCCTTCACCTACACCCTCTACTTGCATAACCATGTATAGTCTAGTCTTACTCAGCTGGCAACTATAAGAATCAAGTTGAATGTCATCTCAGGAAGTCTGTGCTACTTTAGAATTCTGTTAGTAACTTTAGCATAGGTTTTATTGTATTTATCCACAAAATGTCTCCCTGCCTAAACTGTGACCAAACTTACTGAAAACATACAGGTATAGTTTTAACCTGGGTCAGGGCCAGATTTTAATACTTGTTTAATAAATGTGTTAAATCAATGAATGAATGTAGAATTGGTCAGAACTTTTCTCTTACTGTTGAATTGAGTGGTTGTAAATGAGGTTGCAAATGAGGTTTCTTTGCTATGAATATTAACCCTAGATTTTATTTCTTATTTTTAGGGATTGGTTTATTTGTTTTTAATTTTTTGGTTTATCATGATTGCACAATCATGAGTCATGGTTAGCTCTCCCAAGCAGAGGTGTTTCTTCTATGTACTTTTGCTTCTGGGGCAGTAGTAGTGTATGGAAGTCATTAAATTACTGTCTCAAATAATTTTCAGTCCGAGACTGTTTTTTTCTAGCACTGTTTTAGGTGATTTGGGTAACAAATAATCATAAAGTACAGACTGGAAGGAATCTTAGAGATTATTTGCAGTTGAGGAAATTGAGACCTAGAGGTGTTAAGGATTATGTCATCATAAGTGTTAAGTATAGTTTAAATATGGGTTTTCCAACTCAGTGCCACATTCTAGCCACTAGTCTTTTTCTTTTTTTCTGTAAGAATCACTGCTGCTCTGAAAGCTTTGAATCACGTGTATTTACTGACTACTCATAGTCTCTTCTATCATTTATAAGTTTGAGTTAAAAATAGAACTACCCAATACATAAGTAAATGAATTTAAAATGCTTTGCCCAGGACCTGGCAGAAAGTAAAGGCCCAGCAAGTGTTGGCTGTGATCATTACATTACCATCATTTCTTGAGGATATTTTTTTAAAGATTTTATTTATTTATTTGCCAGAGAGAGAGAGCACGCACAAGTAGGTAGAGCAGCAGGCAGAGGTAGAGGGAGAAGCAGGCATCCTGCTGAGCAGAGAGCTCAGCCTGCTCGATCCCAGGACCCTGGGATCATGACCAGAGCCAAAGGCAGATGTTTAACCAACTGAGCCACCCAGGTGTCCCTCTTTTTTTTTTTTTTTTTTTTTTTTTAAGATTTTATTTATTTGATAGGGAGAGACACAGTGAGAGAGGGAACACGGGCAGGAGGAGTGGGAAAGTCAGAAGCAGGCTTCCCACCGAGCAGGGAGCCCGATGTGGGGCTCGATCCCAGGACCCTGGGATCATGACCCGAGCCGAAGGCAGACGCTTAACAACTGAGCCACCCAGGTGCCCCCAGGTGTCCCTCTTGAGGATATTTTCTAAAACTGGACTTTCTTGGTTTAATGTCTTGCAAACCTATTTTGAATTGGTTTTGAAACCTATTTTGGCCATTCTAAAAGTCTGTAGGAATCTCCAGTGCACTAGGAATACTTTTCAATAGAATTGAAGGGAGAAATAATTATTGAATAATAGAAAATTCAGTATCCTATTCCCAATAGTGCATAAAACATACAGAGAGAAGATGAGTAAAGATAAAAGTCTTGAATAAGACCATAACCAACCAGACCTTCCACTCAACACACCAGAACACATATTATTCTCAAGTGCATGTGATATATTTTCCCGGATTAGGCTGGATGTTAGGCTACAAAACGTCTCAAAAATGGAAGAAGATTGAAGTCATACAAAGTATCTTCTCTAGCCACAATGGAATAAAGCCAAAAATCAGTAACATAAGAATAACTGGAGTTGGGGTGCCTGGGTGGCTCAGTGGGTTAAAGCCTCTGCCTTTGGCTCAGGCCATGATCTCAGGGTCCTGGGATCAAGCCCTGCATCTGGCTCTCTGTTTAGCAGAGGGCCTGCTTCGTCCTCTCTGCCTGCCTCTCTGCCTACTTGTGATCTCTGTCTGTCAAGTAAATAAATAAAATCTTAAAAAAAAAAAAAAAAGAATAACTGGAGTGTTAAAGAATATGTGGAAATAAAACAAGATACTCTTAATTAATGATCAAAGAAGGAATCAAGGGAAATTAGAAAAATACCTACAGAGGAATCAAATTAAAACACCACAGTGGATGCAGTGAAGGCAGTGCTCAGAGGGAGATTTGTAGCTGTAAGTAACTATATTTAAAGAAGAAGGAAGGTCTCAAATTAGTTACTTAATTTTACTATCTATGGAACTATAAAAATAAGAGTAAAGGAAACTCAAAGCTAGCAGAAGGAAGGAACTAATAAAGATTTGAGCAGAGTTAAATAAAACGAGAATAGAAAAATAATGAGAATGAAACCAGAAGTTGATTATTTTGAAAGATAAACAAAATTGACAAACCGTTATAAAAGCACACAAATTATTTTAAATGGCTCAAGAAAAAAAAGAAAATCTAACAGACATATAACAAGTGAAAAGATGTAATCAATAATAAGAAGACTTGTGGCAAAGAAAAGTCCAGGGCCAGATGCTTTCACTAGTGGACTGAACCAAACATTTAAAGAAGAATGAACACGAATCCTTCTTAGACTCTTCCAGAGATGACAAGAACAGGGAGTACTTCTCAACTCATTGTTTAAGGTCAGCATTACCTTGATACCGAAGACATATTAAGAACATTACAAGAAAAGAAAATTACAGACCAGTATTCCTAATGAATATAGATGTGTGACTCCCCAGCAAAATGCTGGCAAACTACATCTAAAACCATATTAAAAAGATGATGCACCATGACAGTTGGTTCATTTCAGGAATATAAGAGTAGTTCAGTGTAAAAAAAAATAATACATTAATAGGACCTGGGAGAGGGGATGATTATCTTATTTGAAGCACATAAGTCATTTCACAAACCCAATATCCTCTCATAATGAGAACTCCCAAAAAACTAGAAGTAGAAGGGAACATGTTCAATGTGATAAAAGATATTTATGAAAAGCCCACAGTTAACATTATACTCAATGTTGAACAAATAAAAACTTTTCCCTAACATTAGGAATGAGACAAGGATGCCCATTTTTACTGCTGCTATATAATCAACAAAAAACTACAAGATATAATGAAAGACAAAAAACACAGTTGGAAGAGACAGAGCAAAACTTAACATGTAGGCATGTATCAGTGCGATATCAAAATGTGTGAGGCAAAAACTGATAACACTGCAAGGAAAAATAGATGAATCTACCATTATAGGTGAAAACGTCAACACCCCTGTTTTAGAAATGAATGAATCCTGGAGCCATAAAATCGGTAAGGTCAAAGATGAGCTCAACAACATCATCAATCACATGGATGTAAGGCATATCTATAGACTACTTCATATAACAGTAGAATGTGCATTCTTTTCAAGCTCATGTGGAACATCCACCAAAATAGACCATGCATTCTCGTTCATAAAACAACCCTTAACAAATTCTTAAGAAATTTAAGAGAATAGGAATCATGCAATGGCTGCTCTCAGACCACAGTGGAATTAAACTAGATGTCAACACCAGAAATACAGCTGGAAAAATCCAAAGTATTTCTTTTTTTTTTTTTTTTAAGATTTTATTTATTTATTTGTCAGAGAGAGAGGAAGAGAGAGCGAACGAGCACAGGCAGACAGAGCAGCAGGTAGAGGCAGAGGGAGAAGCAGGCTCCCCGCCGAGCAAGGAGCCCGATGTGGGACTCGATCCTAGGACGCTCAGGATCATGACCTGAGCTGAAGGCAGCTGCTTAACCAACTGAGCCACCCAGGCATCCCAAAAATCCAAAGTATTTCTAAATAACACATGAGTTAAAGAAAATATCTTGAGAAATTTTTAAATATTTTGATCTAAATAGAAAAGATAACAAATTTAACTTACTAAAATTCGTGGGATATAGTGACAGCAGTGTTTAGGGGCAGTTTATAGCATTGAATGCATATTTAAGGAAGAAAAAGATCTAAAATTAATCATCTTAGCTTTCACTTTAGATACTAGAAAGAGAAGAGCAAATTAAACCTGAAGTTAACAGAAGAAGAAAAATAATAAAAATTAGAGCTTAAACTGATTAAATTGAAAACAGGAAACAAATGGGGAAAAAGTGAAATCAAAGCTTATTCTTTGAAAAGATAATAAAATAGGTAAGTCTTTTGTGAGGCTAATTAAGAAAAAGATCCCTTTCATCTATTTTTGAGAGTAATTATATCAACAGCATTCTAGCATTAAACTGTTCTTACATTTGGGAATAAGTTGCTTGCATAACAATAGAATTTCAATATAGCAAAGGATTAGGATTATTAACATTTTATTAACAGGTTCCGTTGTTAAATTTATACTGGGATGAGTCTGTTATTTTATTTTATTTTCATTTTTTTAAAGATTTTATTTATTTATTTGACAGAAATCACAAGTAGGCAGAGAGGCAGGCACTGAGAGAGGGAGAGGCAGGCTCCCCGCTGAGCAGAGAGCCCGATGCGGGGCTCAATCCCAGGACCCTGGGATCATGACCCGAGCCGAAGGCAGAGGCTTTAACCCACTGAGCCACCCGGGCGCCCCTCATTTTATTTTTTGTATGCTCTTTTGGTTGGGTTTTGTTTCAGGGTTATGTTAACTTTATAGAAAGTGAATCTTTCCTTTTTCTTTGTGCTCATGGAAATAAACTTTTGAAATCTGAGGGAATTCTTCTATAACATGTTCTTTGTTATACTGTAGCTTTATTAATGCTTTACTTTATTTTTCACCCATTTTGAGATAGTTTGGTTCATTTTCATTTTTCCAGTAAAAATGTCTTTCAAACAGATTTTTCAAATTTTAAGCATAGTGAGTACTTTATATAAATTTAATAACTTCCCTGGATACTTGAAAAGAAGGGGATTACCTGTCAATATTAGTTTATATTATTTCATATATTTGCATTTCTCTTGATGCTATAATTTCTTGTTAAAGTTTTCTTCTCTTTTTTGTAGTAAATCTTTTTGCAAAGAATAGGCTTACTTGTTTTGCAAGCTGTGCTTTCTGCTATATTTTTTAAACTCTTATTATAAAATAAAATATGGATAAAACCAAATATAAAGAAAAAAGAAGACACTGCTAATATTGGAAATCAAAAAGGGGACATCCCTACACACCCCATGTACATCAAAAGATTAATAAAGGAATACTATGAATAACTTCATGCACACAAATTTGATAACCTAGATGAAATGGACCAGTTCCTTAAAAGACACAAGCTCCCAAAGCTGACACAGAAGAAATAAAGTCTGAAAAGGATTCTGTCTATTAAAGAAATTAGATCAATAATTAATAACGTTACAGAAAAGCACCAGGCCCAGATATGTTCACTGGTGAATTCTATAAAACATGTGGAAGAAGTCATACTAATTTTCTGCAGTCTCTTTCAGAAGACAGAAGCAGAAGGAATATTTACTAAGTTATTCGATGACACCAGCATTACACTCATACTAAAACTAGACAAAGACATTATATGAAAAAAGAGCCACAGACCAACATGCCTTATAGACATAGATGAGAAAATCCTCAACCAAATATTAATAAGTTGAATCTAATAATGTGTAATAAGAATTACACACTATGCCCTAGTGGGATTTTTCTCCCCATGTATGCAAGCCTGGTTCAACTTTCAAAAAATCAATGAATAAAATGTATCACACCAATAGACTAAAAAATAAAAATCACATGATCATTTCAATACAGGCAAAGAAACCATCTGACAGCATCCAGCATCTATTCAAGACAAAAACAGTCAGTAAATTCTAAGCCTGGTAAAGAATATTTAACCAAAAATGAGCTAACATCATACTTGTGAGAAACTTGATTCTTTCCCACTAGAATCAAGAGCATGGTTGAAAATATACCTTTCACCACTACCTTTCAACATTGTATTGGATGGCCTAGCTAATGTAGTAAGACAAGAAGACAAAATAAGAGGTATGCAGATTGTGAAGGAAGATGTAAAACTGTCTGTTCAGGGATGGCATGATCACCTATATAGAGAATCAAAAAAAGTTGATGAAACAACTGAAACTAATAAGCCATTATAGGAAGGTTGCAGGATACAAGGTTAATACACAGAAGCTAGTCACTTTCCTGTATAACATCCACGAAAAAGTGGAATTTGACATTTAAAACTCTATTAATGTTAGCGCCCATAAAAATGAAATACTTAGGTATAAATAAAGTATGCATAAGAGCTATATGGGGAAAACTATAAAACTCTGATAAAAGAAATCAAGGAAGAACTAAATAAATGGAGATAGTCCGTGTTCATGGGTAAGAAGATTCAGTATCAAAATTCAGTTCTTCTCATCTTTACCTGTAGATTTAATGCATTCCTAATCAAAACCCCAGCAAGTCCTTTTGTGGATGTCATCAAATTAGATCTAAAGTTTACACAGAGAGATAAAAGGCCTAGAATAGCCAATACCATACTAAAGGAAAAGAATGCAGTTATAAGACTGACACTACCTGACTTCAAGATTTACCACAAACCTGCAATAATCAAGACCATGTGGTACTGGCAAATGAATATACAGATAAGTCATTTTTAACAAAGGAACAAAGGTAATATAATGGAGTAAAGATTGTCTTTTCAACAAGTGGTGCTGCACAACTAGACATGAATGAATGAATGAATCTAGACATAGAACTTGCACCCTTTATTAAAATTAACTCAAATGGATCACATACCTAAATGTAAAACATGAAACTACAACATTCCCAGAAGATAATATAGAAGACTGAGATTACCTAGGACAGTGACTTCTTACCTACAGCACCAAAGGTACAATTGGTGAAATAAAGAATTGATAAATTAGACTCCATTGAAATTAAATATTTTTACTCTGGAAAAGACACTGTGAAGAGAATGAAAAGATGAGGCACAGATTGTGAAAAACTACAGACTTATCAAATAAAAGACTGTTATGCAAAATATACTAAGAACTTTTAAAACTCAATAATTAAAAAACAAACGATTCCAGGGTTGTAATACCAACGCACACAGTAGGAAGTTGTGTTCTATATGCCGGCAATGGACAATCCACAGAGGAAATTGTGAAAGCAGTTTGTTAAAATAGTAGCTAAAAGAATAGAGCTCCTTGGACTAAATTTAACCAAGAGGGTTAAAGACTTGTGTACTGTAAATTACAGAACATTGCTGAAAGATATTAAAGGAAATATAAGTAAATGGAAAGACATCCCACATATATGGTTAGGACAACTTAATATTGTTTAGATGTCTGTTACCCAAAATCATGTACAAGTTCATCACAATTCCTAGTAAAACTCCAGTAACACTTTTTGCAGAAATGGAAAATATCTTGAATTCCATATGGAATTGCAAGTGGCCCCAAGCGGACAGACAGTTGGGCAAAAGAAAAACAGAATTGGAGGACTTAAACTTCCCAGTTTCAAGAGTTACTACAAAGTTACAGTGACAGAAGGACTATGGTACTGGCTTGCAAATAGAAACACAAGCCACTGGAATAGAATTCAGAGTCAAGAAGTGAACTTTTGCATCTATGGCCAAGTGATTTTTGACATTGTCCTAAATCTGTTCAGTGAGGAAAGAATAGTCACTTTGATTTATGTGCTGGGACAACTGTACTTCTACATGCAAACAAAGTTGGACCCCTAGCTCAGACCATATAAAACAAATGACTCAAAATAGATCAACCTAAATATAAAAGCTATAACCATAGAACTCTCAGAAGAAAACAATGAGGTAAATATTCATGACCGTGGCATGGATTCTTAACTATGACACTGAAAGCATGAGTAAAACAAATTTTTTTTATAAATTGGACTTCATCAAAATAAAAAATTGTGTGCATTGCATCAAAAGACATTTTTAAGGAAATAGGAGAAATTATTTGCAAATCAAGTATCTGATAAGAGTTTGATAACCAGAATATGTAAACAAGTCCTACAGTTGAACAGCAAAAAGACAAACTACCCAATCAAAAAGTGGGCAAATAACTTGAATAGACATTTCTCCAGAGAGGATATTTTAATAGCCGTCAGCCCACAGAAAGATGTTCAACATCATTAGTCATTCGGGAAATGAAGTTAAAACCCGGAGAGACCACTCCACACCTACTAGGATAGCTAAAATGGGGCGGAGGGAGGGAGGAACAAAGCAGGTCTTTGTAAGGATGTGAAAACAGTTTGGTTGTTCCTCAGAAATGTAAACATAGAGTTACCACATGACCCAGCAATTCATCTCCTAGGTATGTACCCTGTAGAATTGTAAGCAAGGTCTCAACGTGTTCTTTGAAACATTATTACAATAGCCAAAAGGTAGAAACAGCTCCAGTGTCCATCAGCAGATGCAGAAGCAAAATATAGTTTTTACATGCAGTGGAATATCATTCAACTGTCAAAAGGGGCGACTCTCTGATACATGGCCCAACATGGATGTATCTTGAAAACTTTACACGAAGTGAAAGATACCAGGCAAAAAAAAAAAAAAAAAGCAGATTTTTGTATGATTCTACTTGAATGAAGTATCAAGAATAGGCAAATTCATTGAGATAAAAAGTAGAATTGAGGTTACCAAGGGCCAGGTAGTGTGGGTCATGGGGAGCTATTCTTGAATGGTTAGAGAATTCCTCTTTGGGATAATGAAAAAGTTTTGGAAATACATAGTGATCATGGTTGTACAACATTCTGAATGTAATTCATACTTAGTGAATTCTACACTTAAAATAGTTAAGATGGCACAACTTGGTGGTATATGTATTTACTACTTAAAATTAACCATAAACCATTGAACTGCACACTTTAAATGGGCAAATAGTACGGTATGTAAATAGTATCTCAGTAAGGCTGTTTAAAAAAAAAACAAAAAAACTTTTCAGTTTTTGTGATCATATGCTACAAGAGCTTTTTACCCTGCTGTATTAGTTTGCTGGGGCTGCTACAAATTACCACAAACTGGGTGGCCTAAGAAACGAGAATTTATTATCTCAATTGTTCGGGCTGGATGTCTGAAATGAAAGTGTTGGTAGGGTTGATTTCCGATGGTTTGGATTCCTTGGTTTATGTATCACCTGGATCGCTGCCTTCTCCCTGGGTGCAAGACTGAGTCCAGATTTTTTCTTTTTATAAGGACACCGTTATATTGGGAAAGGGTCCGCCCTAACGACCTGTTTTAGTCAGTTACCACTGTACAGACCCTACTTTTCTTTTTTTTCCAGCCTTATTGAGATGTAATTGACAAAAATTGTATATATTTAAGGTATAAAATGTGGTGTCTAGATATATGTATACATTGTGAAATATGTACCACAACAAGCTAATTAACATACCCTCATGCCCTCACTTAGTTGTCTTTTTTTTTGGACTGAGAACAATTAAGATCTACCCTTGTAGAAATTTCAAGCATATGATACAGTATTGTTAACTTTAGTCACCCTGCTTTACCTTAGATCTCCAGAACTTACTCATCCTACCTGTGTGAAATTTTTGTACCCTTTCACCAAAATTCTCCCATTGCCCCTGCTCCCCCCTTGGCAATCACCATTTTACCCTCTGCTCTCAAGAGCTTTTGACTTTTAGATTCCACACATAAGTCAAATCATGCAGTATTTAAGACCACACTTTAAAATATCACATTCTGGGGTTCTGGTGGTTAGTGCTTTAAAAAGAATTTTGGAGGGACACAACTTAACCCTTAACATGTGTATTTTTCTCTTTCTTACTTTTCATGTGATACAAGCATTTACACTCATTACATAACTGTCACAGAGTTTTAATGATTACAGAAGGATATCCACTCAATCCAGTTCTCTACTACTGAATATTTACATTTCACTTCAGCAACACTGTCATTACCACAGATACTTTTTTTTTTTTTAAAGATTTTATTTATTTATTTGACAGACAGAGATTACACAAGTAGGCAGAGAGTCAGGCAGAGAGGGGAGGGGAGAAGCAGGCTCCCTGCTAAGCAGAGAGCCCGATGCGGGACTCGATCCCAGGACTCTGGGATCATGACCCGAGCCGAAGGCAGCGGCTTAACCCACTGAGCCACCCAGGCGCCCACCACAGATACTTTTGAGCATTGCTTTTTTAGTATTAGTATTATATTTCTTAGAACAGATATCTGGAAATGAAGTTGTCAGGTCACCTTCAGGCACTAGATGCAGGCCACAAATTGTTGCAAGTATAAAAAGAGGCATTTCTTGCCTTATTAGTGGATTGTTTATTAATCATATTTTTTTCTTTGTGAATTATTCCTTTATTTGCCTTTTTAAATTTTAGAGTCTGAATGTTTCTCTTACAATTCATATAAACTCCTCGCATAGTGAAAATGATACTTCTTCCATTTTTCCATAACTATTCATTTATCATTTGCCCTTTAGTTTTGGTCTTGTTTCCTTTTCAAATCACAGGAGGTTTGTTCTTACTTTCCTCGGTGTGTCTTTTATTGCTTCAGAGCTTGGCTTGTCCTTTTCTCAGTTTGTTCAGTATGTAATTCTGCCTTTTCTGGATGTTTCTGTTGGGGTTTAAAATATTTAACTCTAGTCAATTATACTTCTGTATGCTTCTAAATATATTTAAATCGAAGTTACTTGGAATTTGTTTTGCTAGATGGGATGTTGTGAGAATCATTTTGTTCTTTTGTTGCTAAATTGGCAGTTCCAATTCCATAAGTTAATCACTGCCTTCCTCAGTGATTGAAGATTTCTCATGTATTGAATAGAATTATTTTGGGATGGAGCTCTGTTACACTAAGACTTTATTAAAGGTTTGTACAGTATGTTTCAATATCTGAAAAGAACATTCTTCTCTCTCCCTCTTTATTCCCTTTTCCCCCCAGGATTTTCTTTGGCATTTTTGCAAGTGTATTTTTCTGATATAAAGCAACACCTCTGTGCCATCTCCTATATTTAATTGTTTTATTATATTTACAAAGAATATAACGAGAAACAGTAAATACCTGTGCGTTCAATCTTTCAAGTAGTAGGTATTTTTGTATTTTGTTTCAAGTCTTCTATGTCTTTTATAAAAGACTTATCCTTTCTTCATATAATTTAGATTACTCACTATTGTTATTCTTCACATGCGTGTATTAGTTTCTGATAATTTTTCTTTGATTGTTTTTGCTGTTAACAGTGAAATTTTTTACTGTGTTTTGTTATTGCTCATTCCACTCCTGAGAAGTATTGTTGATTTGTATTTATCCTACCTGCAGTTACTTTATGCAGCTTTATCAGTTATAACACTTTTTCGTGGATTTGTTTACATTTTGTGGGCAAACAATTCTATGGAAATTAGAATGGTTTTATAACTTTTCTTTTTAACACTCATTTCTCATAACTATTGCACATGTTACTTGCTTAGACAACATACCGAAAAACTAAGTAAGAAATAATGACAGACACCCTCTTTGTAATTATTCTTTAGTTTCTTGTATGTTTTTCTGGTGCTTTACCAGTAGGTATTATTTTGTCTGATAGCTGGAAAATGGGTAAAGAAGAATCACTTTACTGTTTTTGTTTTTGTCTTTTGTCTTACTGTGGGACTCGAGCTAGTATTTGGAATGGGTATTGGATTCTCTTGAATACTAGGTACGTGGGTACCTACTGAGATTATTGTATGGATTTATTTTAATTTAATTCATTAACATAATGCCATCTTTGTACATTATTAACAAGTTTACTAGTATTAAATTACCTTTAATACCTGCAGTAAGATCTATTCTTTTGGGATAGATTGTTCTTTTTTAACATACAGTTTGGTTTTATCAGCATTTTATTTGACTTTTTTTACATTTTTAGCAACAATTGACTTGAGTCTATGACTTGTTCTGGTGGTATCTTTGTTAGGTTTTTATATCAGGGTAGCTTTTGCTTGAAACATCGGTGCATGCTGCTGCTACCCCAACAGCCAAACTACACGAACCAGAACAGCAAACTAAAATTGTTCTTTAGATGATGAAAAAAATGAGAGAGCCATATAGGTAAGTGGTCAGGACCACAGCTGTCGAGTGAGGCCTCATTTTGTGGTGACACAGAGAGCCGGAGTCGTACTTGCTGTGGCTCCTCCCGGTTCTGGCGGAGCGCTGTGTGCCAGGCTGCCCTCACAATGCCGGCCGGTCTGAGTCTTGCGTGCAGTAGGCACGACGCCACAGTCGTGCTCTACTCAGTGGTTAGATAGTACAGTGGGTATCCCAGAGACAGTTCTCCAGCCCCATGGGTGTCTCTGGTTTTTCTTTTAAAGTGTGGTGCAAAAACAATGAATTTTGGAACACTGAAAAAATAAAATTAAAATAAATTTTAAAAAAATAAATAAAAATAAAGTATGTACCTCAAATGTGAAGAAGGGGGGATAGTTTTCTTTCAACTTTAAATCAGCTTCTGTTAATAGGTTTTCAGCCCTTAAAACTATTTTCATAAAAGGACACAGTGTCCTCCAGAGCATGACATAAACCCATAGGTTCTTTGGATTCTAAAACTTTTATTGGTGATCACCTGGGAAAATAGCCTATAGCAGAGTAACAGAAAGGTTCCAAAGCTCAGGAGGTCTAAAGGCATAATCTCTGTCTGTATGTTTCTACTCACCTTTAGCCACTGTCTGGAAGATGCTTTGGACTTTGCATTTTCCTTGCACCTTATTATTGAGAATATATTTCATCCTAATTTCTTAAAAAGTTGGCTTTCAGCTAAATTTCTTGTCCCTAATGCCCTACCTAAATGCCAAGAAACCTATCATTTTTTCTAGTGGATGTGAAGATGTTTGATTAGACCTTTGTCTTTCTCACTGGACCATTGGAGAAGCTTTTTGAACATTCTAGCTCTGTCGTTTCCTACCCCACTAAATCTTCTAAAGACACAAACATACCTATAATTCTTTATTGGTTCCACATCAGAAATAGGATCCAGTTAGATTTTTCTCTTACTCCATACACCAATAATAATTCTGTATACATTAGAAATATAAATGTAAACAAATAATTATATAACTATGAGCAGGAATTACAGATATATAATCTGCTGTAAAACACAGCACAATAAGGGAATACATACTGAGAAAACTATTTGGAACATATTGCCAAAAAAAGGTGAATAGCTTTAATATAAAAAGTATTATTTATGTGATAATATACAAAAATAATATTGAACCATAAGAAGAGTTCTTTATAGAAAGAAGTTATTTGATATTTTATTATTCTTATAGATGAATCAATTTTTTGTTATTACTTCTATAGCAAAAACAAATTAGTTACTCACCAGGACTGTGCAGCATAGAACATCAGCAAGAGATAACCAAACTAAAGACTGATTTAGAAAAGAAAAGTATCTTTTATGAAGAAGAATTGTCTAAAAGAGAAGGAATACATGCAAATGAAATTAAAAATCTGAAGAAAGAGCTTCATGATTCAGAAGGCCAGCAACTTGCTCTCAACAAGGAAATTATGATTTTGAAAGACAAATTGGAAAAAAACAGGAGAGAGAGGTAAGAATCAACTTATTTACTCCTCTAATAAATATTTCCTGAATGTCTGTTGTGCCTGTGTGTCAAGGGCTGGAGATACACGGGCAGTCCACGTATTGCAGTCCTAAGGAGCCCAAAGCCAGGATTGGTAAATAGGAGATTATACTGCAGCGTGACAGGCAACAAATGGGATAGCATAAGTATAGGCAAAATGCAGGAGCTCCCATAGATGAAGCACAAAGGGTGAATTCAGTAAGTCTGGGTTTTTTGGACAAAACCAAAGAAAGAAGAAATTAACTAACGGTGGAAGAGTGTCCAGACGGGGGTAGTAGAATGTGCTAGGACGGAGAGGAAAAGCGGGGAGCATGGCACGTTCAGAAGACTCAGTCTGCTCCCCAGGGTGGAAAAGACAGATGAAAGGGGGAGAAGTGAGTCTGCAGAGGGGAGCGGACTCAAGATCATGAAGCAGAGCAGGGAGTTTGGATGTCATCCTAGGGCCATTGAAGGGAGGTGAGAGGCTGGTACTCCTGGTTTTGAAAGATCACTCTTGTTCCTGTGTGGAGCAGGACTGAGGGGAGCAGATGGCAGGTGGGAACCTGGCTGCGAGGGATGATCAGGACCGTAGGTGCTGACTGTGAAGGTAGAAGGAAGCATGTGGGCTCAGAGGATCCCAGAGAGCCAGAACCTGGGTGCCATGATAGCCAGATGAGAGAAATTGCTAGTGATGCTCCTATTTCTGGATTTTAGCTGAATATATACTTTTGTTATTCTCAACTTATATTGGAAGCCAAAATTTATTTAGTTTGGTCCATTCATTCAACAAAAAAATTTTAGGGCCTTTGGTGGATAAAGCAACTGTTCTGTTATAGACCCTGGGAACGTAGCGGTGGACAGACAAAATCTGTCCTTACAGAGCTTTCCTTTATTTAGGTGAAGGACTACAAACAAAATAAGTAAAATATAGAATATATTAGGTAATGATAAATGCCAAGAGCAAAAAATACAGCACAGGACAGGGCCATGAAGCATTGAGGGGGCAATTAAGTTATCTGTATAGACTGGTCTGGGGAAAGAATGCTGAGAAGGTAATTGAAGTAAGGGCTAAGAAAGTAGGGAGTCTCTACAGATGGAGGAGAAGAATGCTCTATATGGAGAACAGTCTGTTAAAAAAATAAGAAGGCAAAACTATGGAGACAGTATAGAGATCAGTGGTTGCCAGGGCTTGGGAGAAGGCAGAGGTGTCTGGAAGGATGTCCAGAGCAGCACAGCTCCTCTGCATGATGCTGTGATGGGCGTGCGCGTTGTTGAGCACGTGTCCCGACCCAGGCGATGCATCCACTGCAAGGTCACTGACAGAACCCATGCTCCACTCTGCAGGGGGTGGTGTTGTGGGGAGGTTGTACCACATGTTGGGGGGCTATGTGGCAAATCTCTGCTATGAACCTAAAACTTTTCTAAAAAATAAGTCTATTAAAAATAATAATAAGGAGGCCAATATGGCCAAGGTAGACTTAAGAGGATAGAAGAGTAGGAGCCAGGCCAGATCGGGCAAGGCTTTGTGATGGGTGACTTCTGGTTCTTCGCTCGGGAGAAAACCATTGCAGGGACGTACTGCAGGATTTTTAGTGGAAAACTGACAAATACTGGGTTGTGTTTTAACATGGTTACTCTGACTACTGGTTAAGACTGACTTAGATAAGAGAAAAGCATGGAAATGATTTAGTAGTC